>CASBSA010000036.1:0-35241 GCA_949129095.1 Volucella bombylans
CTGTGCCCTGGATGCAGCTTGAGTGTAAAGTCAAATTCCCATCTGGTATCCATTTGCAAAGAAAACTCGATGGGAAGACAAGTGCTCATATGAACATTATAGGAATGTGCTTCTCCTGCTCCATAAATGCATACTTAAGTATGCTCGTAAATATGTAAAGGACATGGAACCGTGCTGAAGTAGGACTACTCATACATACGTATTCATATTCGTAGTGCGTCAAGCTCGTCGAATTTTTCTTTTTTCATAAATTTTTAGGTTTCCGACTTGCACTGATTGAGCGATGGAGTGTTAATGATGCACTAACCTACAGAGACTGCTTTTCCATTGCATACTCATACTCGTGCACACGGATATGTGTAAGTAGACTTGAAAAATTCGATACAAATACTATTTACAAATATAGTGGAATTTATTTAAATTATTTCCAGCATATTCACTAGTGCTCACATTAATTTGAAGTTCGTTTCGTGACTGAATTTCGGAACAGATCAATCTTGATTCATTGAGTTCTTATTGTTGCAATTCGAGCATATTCATCCATGGGAAATTATGTTGATTGCAGAGTGTCATAATGAAAATGGTTATTTGAGTTCCGTCGTTAGTAAGCATTTCATTCAGACGTTTTTATCCTTTTTGACTTTAAAGAAACCATGCCGATCAGTTTCCGAACGAATTGTGACAGAAAGCAGTTATATATATTTCTGAGATATTATACTATTTACTATATATACAATTGGATTACCGTATGATCCAATACGCTCTAGTATTTGGACTATACCACCCACGAATCAGATGTATTCCTACTTAAGAGAACGTCCTTTTCCAATTCATCAAACTCCTGGTCAACAATATATCTAAAAAACCGTTCAAGCATACGTAGATAGATGCTCCGTAAGAGGTCTTTCCTTCTTCACTTGGCATCATGCTAACCAAACCAAATTGATTCATTTGGACTAGTTAATTCGGGCCAAAATCGAAAGGTCATGCCTGACAAGTAGCATAATACTTTCCTATGTCATCATAAGGCTAACAACCGTATACGTAAGAGATTAAACAGATGTGACGAACCAACTAATGGCCTCGGATAAAAACGGTTTCATTTTTGACAACCCCTGCAAACGTAGGACTAAGGATTTACACGTGGAATATTCGGGCACTTAACAGCCTACGTGCAGCTGATGTCAGATATTATCGCCATCCAGGAGAATGGAAAACTGTGATATATCATATGCTCGTACTATGGTAATTGCTATAGGGAAGAGAAACAGTGCCTATTCGCATGAGATGTAGGCAAGAGGTCGTGAGCTTCCGACCCGTTTATGACAATCCGCATAAAGGCTAAATTCGCTACGAAAGACAAAGCCAACGCCAACAAAGTATGTTTCTACGAGCTCCTCACCAAAACGTATGCGCAGGATACAAGGATGAAAACTTTGGTTGGACAGTTAGTAAGCATAGCCTAAACGCACCACAACTGCCAACAGACTTAGGCTTATTGACTTTGCAGCGGCATGAAATATTACTATATCACAGCACACGATTTGCTCATCTCAATAAGCTACATCAAATAGATGATATTGCGAAACACGTACGGCATGCCTCCAGTATTCTGGACATCTATAGTGTTTTCCAATAAGGACTTGACAAATTTTTTTTTAATAAAACACAAACCATTTCAAATATTTCAAAAACCTTATTATTGGCTTGAAGTACAATCAAAACATTTATGAATGGAACTCGACTTCGTTCATATGGCCACCGCGGGCACATTTGCAGCGGTCGATTCGTTGGACCCAATTTTCAACGACTCGGCCACACATTTCGGCCGAAACGGCCGCTATTTCGCGTTCAATGTTGGCTCTGAGGTCTTCCAACGTCGTTGGCGTGTTGGCATAAACCAATGGCTTAACGTGGTCGCACAAAAAATAGTCAAAACAGTCAAGCGGCGTTAAATCGCACGAACGAGGCGGCCAATCGACTGGCCCATTTTTTGTGATAACACGCTCACCATACTTACTCTTCAATAAATCGATTGTAGCGTGTGCTGTGTGGCTTGTGGCGTCATCCTGTTGAAACCACATGTCGTCCAAGTCCATATCTTCCAATTCGGGCCAAAAATAATCGGTGATCATGGCGCGATAACGCTGAGCATTCACAGTAACGTGACGTGACGGCATGCAAACCGCACCAAACAGTTAGTTTTTGTGGATGAAGTGGTGATTCATGAAGTCCATGTGGACTTTCACCCAACCAATAACGCATATTTTGCTTATTGACGAACCCATTGAGCCAAAAATGAGCTTCGTCACTGAAGATGATTTTGCGATGAAATTCATCATCTTGTCGCATATTCTCCAGAACACAATTGGAGAATGTACGTCGCTTCAAATGGTCTATCGGCTTCAATTCTTGAGTCAGCTTGATCTTGTATGGGTGCAAACCAAGATCTTTACGAAAAATACGCCATAATGTGGTCTGAGCAATGCCCCATTCTTGAGAAAGCCGTGGAATTGACTGATTTTGATCGTTTGTTACGGGCGCCTGAACGGCAGCGATATTTTCGACACTCCGACCAACCCGTTGTCTCACTGACACGGCAACATCACACAACGAATATCTAGGCTCAAATTTTTGCACTAAACTTGTTATTGCCTGTCTACTAGGGCGAGAATTACCACCGAAAATTGGAGTTAACGCTCTTAAAGTTGCAGTCACCGACTCCGAATTTCGGTAGAAAATTTTCATAATTTGCAGACGTTGCTCGTTCGTGGACTTTACCATGATGAAAATGTTGAGTTTACTGAATAAATTGACAGTGACAGTTTGATGATTAGTGAAAGAGTGCGTTCACAAATTAAATTCAAAGTTGTCAAGTCCCTATTGGAAAACCCTTTAGAAATTTTGGCCACCCAACATTTACTCGGATCACGACCTTATTGCAGAGCAGATGCGCCACAACAAAGAAAGGGAATAACGTAGAAAATCTACAACAGCAGGAGACCGCCAGAATCTTCGCCGATTTCGTATCCCGAAATCGCTCAACAACTCCTATGGCACCAGCATCAAGTACCGATGACCAGTGGTAATCTGCCAATATGCCATCACAGACGCCACAACTAATGTGCTGGGTTTCACCCGACAACCATCAAGAAATCCTTGATTTTATGAAGAATCCCTACAATTACATGTAGTTAAACAAGAGTCGTATAAAACAGCGCTGCAACGAAGGATGAGAGCCTCTAATGAACTTTACGAACAGAAGAGATGGGAAGAACATGGACTTCCCCAGAAGAAGAAAAAATAGCACGAGAAACGCGGTGTCGAAGATGTTGAGAGGTTGTACCAACAAGTAAAAGGAACGAGTCCAGTCAAGAAGACTCGTACAGAAACCTGTAGGGATGAAGAAGGAAACCTTGTAGTAGAGTGCTGAGAACTTGGGAAAACATTTTCTGCAGATTGTGTAATGGCGTCAAGCAGAATAGACCATTCAACTTAGGCAATGATAGTAAAAACTTTCGTCCGCCAGGTCAACATTGATTTCACGAATATCTAAACTGAAATCCAATAAACCAGATGGCCGAAGTATTCAAAGCTGCTGGAAATTACTTTGCAGAAAACATACACCAACTCTCAGATCTGGTCAGGATGGTGCATAGTGATGAATGGTATCTCAGCATTGTTTGCCCGATCCATAAAAAAGTAGACCCCCTCAATGGTGCCAACTATGGAGGTATAACTCATGTTGTGTGAAAGTCTTAAACCCTTCTTCAATAGCTTTATTGACCTGTATCAGTGCGGTTTCAAACGGCAAAGTCCACAGTCGACCAAACATTCACACTCCGGTTGATCCTGAAAAAAACTAAAGAAGTCCAAATCGATACTCACCATCTTTTCATCGATTTTAAGGCCGCATATGACAGCATTTATAGAGACAAGCTATACATAGTCAAGTCTAGATTTGGCATTTGTGCCAAGCTTGAGAATGCTCGGTGCTCTGTCAAGGTCAATAACGACTTGACCGAGACCTTTGATGTCAAAAAATGTTCTAGACAAGCTGACGCACTGTCATGCCATAAACATGTAGTTGTCGTCATTACGAGGGTTGTCTGAAAAGTTTTCGACGCAACGTAAAGATAGCGGCACTCGTCAATAAAAGCTAGTGAATGGTAGTTATGCATCTTTTAAAAGTTATTTACCGAAGTTTCAGTCCTTTTGGACGCCCAGTTTTTAGTTGACAGTCGTTTGAGTGAGTCGATGTGAGTGTTTTTTGTGAAAATTGAAAAAAATTGAGTATCGAGCTGTTATTAAATTCTTGTTTTTGAAATGCAATACGCCTACGCAAATCAAAAATGAGTTGGACTCTGTGTATCGGGACTCTGCACCATCATTTACCCCAGTGAAATTTTGGGCAGCGGAATTTAAACGTGGCCGTAAGAGTTTGGGAGATGATGAATGTTCGGGACGTCAAAAAACTGCAACCACTGATGATAACATTGCTAAAGTTCACCAAATGGTGTTAGACGACCTCCGAATTAAAGTGAGAGGGATAGTAGAGGTTATGAAAATGTCCAAACAAAGTGTTTGTTACATATTAAATCAAGATTTAGGCATGAGAAAGCTGTACACGCGTTGGGTGCAGCGTTTGCTTACGTTAGACCAAAAACGTGTTCGAATGAAAAATTCCAATGCTCTGTTGGCGCAGTTTAGGCGCAATAAATCCGAGTTTTGGCGCCGATTAATTACTGTAGATGAAACTTGGATACACCGTTATACGCCCGAAACAAAAATTCTGTCAAAACAGTGGACTGCAAAGGGCGAGACGGCTCCAAAAAAAGCAAAAACTGTTTCTTCGGCTGGGAAAGTGACGGCGACTGTTTTTGGGATAGTAAAGGAGTTATCTTAATCGATTATCTTCAAAAAGGAAAAACCATTACAGGAGCGGTCACATTTGCACGAAAAGGAAATCCTGTTTCGCGCCGTATCACACCTCAGCGGTTGCCGCGGCGAAAATTCATGAATTACAGTTTGAACTGCTTGACCATCTGCCTTATTCATCAGATCTAGCCCCAAGCGACTTCTTTTTGTTCCCTCATCTAAAAACTGCGCTCAGATATTTTGGTCAAATGAGGAGGCCATCACCTTCTTGAACAATTATTATGCAGAGAAAAACGACTAGTATTATTTTGACGGGTTAGGGAGATGGGAGACTATGTAGAAAAATAAAAAAAAAATTTGAGAAAAAATGTTTTATGTCATTGTTCGGTCGGAAACTTTTCAGACAACCCTTGTATGTGTCATGTTATTAACATCATATTTGAAAGAATTGTGAGGAACTCACAAGTGAACACTGGAGGCATAATTTTTCAGAAGTTTGTGCAACTACTAGCCAACATAATTAGTAGAACTTAGCGGGCTGAAATGGAAGTAAATGATGCCAACAAGAAGGGACACAGAATATCGACAAATCTGACAGAACTTAACAATCGACAGCTATACCTTCAAGGTAGTAAAAGACTTTGTTACCTTGGCTCTACTTTGAATTCTGTCAACAACACCTCAGTAGAAAAAAAACGAAGAATCGCTATTTCTTTGAGCTAAGAACGCAATCGAGTGGTAAGGCCCTATCCAGAAAAAGTAAGGAGACTCTATTTCAGACTTGGATCATCCAATGAATTCTATTGAAAGCGGGTGAAGATATTCTCAGTTGTTTCGAGAGAAAAATCGTTCTAAAAGTATTCGGTCCCATTCGGATTGGGGCTTTGGAGCAGAAGGTTCAACGACGAATTATACGAGTGTACCGCCAGATGGACGTAGTCATGAAACTGCGCATCAGTCGCCTGAGATAGCTAGGACATGTAGAGCGAATGGATACGTTCTCCGACACGCAGAGTCTTTGAATCCAACCCGGGGGAACAATACAGATCGGACTAACTGGAGAGGCTTCTTAGTTGAGGCTCCTAGCGATATGTAGCGCCACCTGAGTAAGTAAGTAAAAATTGTTCTCACTCCAAATTTGACTCATTTGCTTGTTGATAAGTAATTTTCGTCGCTGAATACAATTTTGCCAGAAAATTACAAAATTTCAAAAGAAGTCCAATGCGTGTCATGAATTTACGGCTTCAATTCTTTTAGAATATTCCAAGATTCTTTCGCAAAACGTTTCAAGTTGTGTAAGGACAAAGGCTAGAGCCTGCGCATGCCTGAAAACTTACAAAATCGGATCAATATTAACACAGGCGTTAACGGTGGCGATATTTTTTTCGGAACTCAATAGTCTCCTTCTTGTTGTTGGCTTAATATCATGCAGCCTTAAGTTAGTGCGACGTTCATAGTTCAGCCAAAAGGGGCGATTTTCCGGTTCAATCCATAACGAAAGGCTCGACAATATTGTGCAATTGATCACTGATTATGGAAAAAATATTCCACAATTCGGTGTCTTCATTTTCATGTATGATTAATCTATCTCTTATGAACTGGTAGATCTTATAGAAAACGCTAGATTGACAGTTGCCCATATTAGAGATCCGGCGAATAGTAAATAAAGACCCTTTACGTAGCTTTACATGTATTTATAAGTTAATCGCAAAAAGAAAATATGATGCTTCGCCGAATCTCAAAACTAGCATCCATCAGTGGAGTATGAAAAAGTACGTCAACATTTAATTTTTTCTGGATATTGAGACATTCTGAATAAGCATCGGTGGTGTAAGTCCTTCCTCGAAGTGAAATGGTTTCGTTAGTTCCTCATTCACCTTACGACTCTTTTTTGCTATTTCTGTTCTCATAGCTAGCAAGCCACCACCAACAATTCACTGTTTTCTCCTGACTATATTCGCCTATGGAGAAGATAGTTCCTTTGGATTGCAAGATTTGAACAGTTTTGTCAAAATTGCTATCAAGAGCTTGCCATGACAATAAATGTTCCTAAAATTACCAGAAATTGACATAACTTTGCATAGCAATGTATGATTTTCGTTTTTGACCTTTGTTACTCTGTAGAATTGTTTCTTTCTCCTTTCTCAAATTCCTCGAAATCACGCAAGTCCTTATATAGAAGCCTTATTCATCAATAATTCGTCGAGCTCCTTTACACATTTAAAGTCCTCGACTTCATTCTGAAAGCATTTGTTTGTTACATGTCCAAGCTATGAAAAAAGCACTGGCCTTCTGCACCCGAGAGCTATAGGGCTGTTTGATAGATTATGAAAATTCGCACACCAAAAGTTCTGGAGATTACTTCTGAGTACAACAGTCCAACGCGATACTTCCTTAGAGTAGTTCTAAGTACACTGAATACTTTTTGGAATATCCCCCCCTAATGCTATCATCTCCAAAAAAAAAACACGGAGTTAACGTAAATGACAAGTTAAAGGCAGTGAAATTTTTATGTTCTAAGACTGCGCTATAACCTTAACCTTATAATACTTTTATTTATTTAAAAAATGTTCATAAAATTAAACTACGTACAGAGAATATACCGTATTTGAACAATCTAAAGCCAACAAAAACACATCAATCATCTTTCACAGGTACAATTGCGAGCAGCCTTAAGTCACATTGGTTTATCTCTTTGGCTGGAAATTTATTTTTCGAATAAAGTTGAACATCTTCAGATATAATCTTATAATGCTCATAATTAGTGTCAGTCCTAGGGTGGTCTTCATTAGAACATGAACCAGCACTATCCTGCGAAAGTGATTACAAAAAGAACCCAAGGTAATTAAAAAGTATTTAACATGCATTGGTAATGCTACTGCCACTGCAACTGTAACTTATACAGCCACAGCTCCAGTCACAACCATCAGAACTTTCCAACAACTAACCTTCGATAAATCTTCTTCCGTTGTTCCAATTTATCTTCCTTATCCTTGAAAAAATACTTCCGTATACCGCTAAGATAACTTCGAAAGTACTCCGGCCAGTCAATGGACGCCAAATTGAACGGTAAGATAGCCCTCTCATCCTTTACTAAAATTCGATCCAGCTCAGCTATGTTGCTATTGGCAAAACCCCATTCTTTAAGTCCGAACCAGGACATCATGTCAATTACTTTGGCTATCTTTCGATATGACTTTGTATATCTGCAAACACAAGTAAACAAATTACACAGTGAGACTACATTAAAGGACAAAAACATAAATCACTATCAGTTAGCGAGACTTACATCCTCTTCTGTCCAGTTGCCATGGCAATTAAATCTAAAATATAGCCAGGAATTTTGTGGAGCAGAAATGTTAGAATACGGTGGACTGGTTTCGATGGAATTATAATGTAGGAGAAGCACCTGAAAAATACAAATGCATGACAGAGTGTTGAATATACACACAAACTTAGTGCTACTGCAAGTCCTCCAATGCTGTTGTTCGAGAATGGTGATTTAAATCAAACCCCGAACCTGGACCACAGTGGCACTTGCACGTTCACACTGACTAGTGACTAGGAGTACATCGTTTCCGGTTCCATATGCTCCGATGCCGATGAGATAGACTCCAACAAATTCAATATGTGGACGACGCATTTGGCGTAACTGAGGACAAAGGTTAGCAAACCAAAACTAAAAAATGCGCCGACCACCAGTCACCAGCTAGTAGATAGCAGCAACCAACTTCCAGTCACCATTCACATACGTAAAATCGACTATGAGGATGGGTATGTAAAGAATAACTGGAGAGAAATAAATTCTTCGTATTCTTGCGAAGACTTTTTTCTTGTTTTTCAGCTGTCTATTCTCCTGTTCATAAGAATAAACGAGCATGTGTGGAACCGGAGCATTGCTCCCTCTGGACAAACAAACGACAACCACCAGCATCAGTATTGTGTGTCTACTAGTTCTAGGTCTAACACACCGGTCTATACCTATACCGATGCTGATCTCTATGCCGATGCCAATGCCGATGCCGATGTCCCACGGCCAGGTCTAATGTTCCGGCAAAAACGCACACGTGCATGTATTTATGCATGAATGGTGTGAAAAGAAGGAGCATTGCAGTGTCGATGCCGAAGCCAAACAAACACTGGAAAAATACAAAAAACAACAACAAAAAGAGAACGGAAAGGGAAATTTATTGATCCTAGCGGACTTACCATAAAACCCTGTCAAATGGCTCGTGGAATCCCCTGCGAGCCAAATGCATATACTGACCCCAGGTCAAGTTGTTGCAATTGAAGATGTAATTGTATACTGGTATCTCTGTTGGTTCGCATTTTCGCATTTGGTACCTTCATGTCGCAAATACCAGCGCAATCCACATATCGAAGGAAACGAAGAAAAAAGTAACATTGCCCCGTCCAAGTCAAGTTGTATAGAATAGAGAAAGTGGCTTGCTAATGAAAATATACGACGCCATATAAAAGGCAAGGGGAATGTTAACTTACCTTCTGGCCACATCCCAAGCAGTCGCTATCATAGCATTGACACAATAATCCGCCGGGACGAGATTCGCCTTGCAATCCGCTTTGCCATGGATACACCGAACGAATCCTCTGGCCGACCAAGTACACACACCCGATGGTCCATACAAATTATCTGTCCAGCCAGGCAAAGGTTCCTTATAGGTTGACATAACTGATGATGGTGAAAGGGAGGAGAACAAGACTTGTATTGGTTGGCTCACATTTATTTAAAAGGTAAAAATTTCAAAAACCCAAATAACTTTTGTTGCTGTTGCACGAGTATGTGTATGTGTATGTGTTTGTGTATGACTATTTTGTATCGTGTGTTGTTGGCCTAGAGCTGTGAAACGTAAACTGATATTTGAAAAGTTTCCGGGTGTAATTTACGAGATAATATGCACTTCTGCTGTTGCAGCAGCGGCCAACTCTTGGGAGTAGTAAAGCTAGGACCCATATCCCAGTACTTGTACTCGTACTCGTAGCCCTGCCTTCGAATGGTTGAAGGGAAGTCTCGCAACAATGTCTCCTAGTACTAGTTACCCGTCCAATATTTTCAAGAAGATACGCGCTAACGATGCATATTTGGGTCTGCGCCCTTGCTCTGATAAATACGGGCATTCTGCTTACATGCATGCGGGTAGTTTATTTCGAATTTTAAGTAATAATTCAGGGATTTGCAAATATTGCAATTTATCTCAATTATGTTGGTGGCCCTTAGAGAGAGGGTAAATGTAAAAAGTTCACCATTGCTCTTCAGCTTTAGAGATATTCCCATAGACATCGGAAGCAAATTTGTTTTATACTTTATCTGGCAATTCGGAACGAATGTCTAGCAGTTTAGTTCAATTGGGTTTTATTTGGAAATGAAGGTGCAGCTCGTGTAGGAGGTAATTCAAACATAATCATTTGCAGTGATAGAAATAAGCAAGCACCACGTAGACAAAGGATACTTAAACTGAGCATGAACTTTGTAATTGTAAATTATATAAATTTTCAATAATTGGGTATCCACGGATGACAGCCTTGGATAGTTAATCAGAGGAGTTCCTCTGATTCTCCTCGGATACCACGGAATATACGAAATCAATCAGGACTATGTCTAAGGGTATTTAAGAAGGAAAATTAGGATTTCATCGCAAAAGAGCAATAGGTAGAACAGCAATAATGTACAGTGCTGATGAGATCCACATTTACATGTGGTACGCCAATATTCTGGAAAGCCACAAGAACGGCAGGCGTAGTCATTAAAGATGCACTCCGTACCGTAAATATTGCATCACTGGAGCCGTGTCTGCACCTATTACTGTTCCATTTACAGATCAAGCAAATCGCCAGCAACAGTGCACTACGGTTCACAATAGTTCAATTGGACACTGCTCGATTTTGTCTAGAACATACGCGGTAGGATTAATATCTGGTAGAGATACAGCCATCTTCATCTATAGTCCATTAACATTAATTCTAAAGCAGTCGTCAGCTATCACACAACGCTGCAGGTACTATGCAGGCAGAACCTTGTAAGAATGCATACCAAGACAGTGCGAAAAAATATTGAAGCAAATATGATAAAAATGAGTGAAAGTCTGGACATAAACCACTCCGATTTATTGTAACTAGATAGCCAAACTTAGTGGCATTGGGTATATGTTATGACCATATTTTGAATGCTAATTTACAAAAATTCTTCTTTTTTTTACAAGAAGCAAATTAACGCTTTATAGTGAATCATATCAGTACAGCGAAGGCTGAGGGAAACTGGAGAAATAGAGATACCGATGTTTGGTTTTGAATGTTTGAAGGTTGTAATGAGTAGGAAATACAGAACTCGCCAAAAACTCGGTACCTTTCAAGATTGAATTAAGGTTTATTGTGGAAGGTTTGAAAGACGGCAATGCTTCAGTCAGTTTCTATGGACTACTGGTGGTTAAAAGTAAAGTAAGGTGAGGTAAAGAACGTGGTATCGTAATTGGCAGAACAATATTGGCATCATCCGCAAGGAAGTGATACCTGACCAGATGTGGACATTGTATTCTACTTCAATACATATAAATGAATTATACATACTCGTAGAGGCCAGATCAGACAAGGTAAAGTGTATCTCATATCGCTATCTTAACATTTCGCAGCATTTTTGCGACATCAAATTGTGGTCATTCCAACCTAATTTGTCATTAATCTAGAGCATTGTATTTACTAGGATTTGGTTGATGGTTCCTCAATTGGTTCTGCTGTTAATATCAAAATTGATAGAGCTTGATATCCTCTATGGTAGAACATGGTCATGAGTCCTGGAACGAATATGAGAGCTGTCGTCAGCAAAAGAATATATTAATATATTGGATTGAAAGACAAAAGTTTGTTGACCAAAATTAAGAGCATAGTCGGAGACAAAACCCTGGAACAGACGGATATTTTCATTTCCTTTCATTTATTGGCTTAGTATTGTACAAATAAGAACAAAAGTATTTTATGGTACAAAATAGGAACTCAACGAAGGAACTGAGCGTAAAAATAAAAATATAAAAAATAATCCAAAGTAGAAAAAAATTCATGGTTTTATTAAAAGATATAATTATCATATTGTATTAAATTAATTAACCCTTTCAGGACCAATGTTGCCTATAGGCAACAACGACTTATAATATCAAAACAACCGTTACCGTATTCTTTTTGCAATTCGGTTTGCTTTTCTTTAATCAGCTGTTCTGTTTTGTGCATTTTTATGCACAAACAATTTTGCCAGCTGCTTTGAGCTTTTAGTATTTCTGTCGATTTCGTTGCGACAATAGGTGCTGAAAAAATTGCAGCGAAAAGTGTTAGTGAATTTAATTAAATTAATCGAAATACATCAGTTCAATTTGCAAAAATATTTTGTTAATTGATTCAGAAAAGGTAAATTGACAGAAACATTAATTTTTAAAGAAAAATTGCTTAGTTGTGTCTTAGGAATTTTTCAAAGTCAGTGTTGCCTGTAGGCAACATTGGTCTTGAGTGGTACGAGTACAAACATTTTCAAATACTTTTCTTAGAGTAGATGTGCGTCCCAAAGGTTTAACGCAATTGGAAATTGAAAGAATTTGCCAATTTGATTGGGATAACTCAGAAGATGAGAACGATGGAGGAATGGAGGAGGAAAATAACTCCCTTGAGACTTTGGAAAGTTTTATCGAAGATACAATCCAGGCGAAACAATTGAACATGAGTTGCTGAAGGAGTTTAATCGCGAGCGCAATGAAGACGAGCTAAGTGATAAAACGGTGCAGACAATTTTTGAAAGAGTAAAACTAGACACTTTGAGATGGAGAAAAAAAGAGTTTGATGAAAAAGAAGCAGACAATTCATGGAAAAGTTGTGTCAATGGTTCAATAACTAAGGAGCCAATAACATATTTTTCTATGTACTTCGATGAAGAAATATTGCAGAAAATCTGTAGCGAAACTAATTTATACGCGTTTCAAAAAGATGGAGTGGAACTTAAGTGCAATGTAACCGAAATCAAACGTTTTATGGGAGTGTTGCTATATTTGGGTGTAGTCAAAATACCTGTATGGCGAATGGCATGGTCATCGAAATTTAGGCTGCCTGCAGTTGCCGACTCAATGCCACGAAAAAGATTCGAAAAAATTAAAAGATACTTTCATTTCAATAATAACCTTCATCAACCTCAGAAAGGTGCAGAAAATTATGACGAATTATATAAAATCCGGCCTTTACTGGCGAAAATGAAGAATATATGCAATAGCCTCGAAAAAGAGGAGTTTTTAAGCGTTGATGAGCAAATGATTCCTTTTAAGGGTATCTATGCTGTCATAAAACATATTTATATTTTCAATACTATACGAGTAGAAAAGCAATATCTTCCAAAAAAAGCCACATAAGTGGGGCTTTAAAATGTTTTCAATGGCTGGCGTAACTGGTTTGGTACATGATTTTTGCCTCTATGTTGGAGGAGGGACCTGTGATACTTTTGGATTAGGCATATCGTCAGATATTGTCCTTCATTTGACTTCTCATATACCAGAAAATCAAAACTTTAAAATTTTTTTTGATAATTGGTTTACATCCGTAAGTTTGATGATTGCCTTAAAAGAAAAAGGCATCCTCGCAGTCGGGACGATTCGCAACAACCGCTTAAAAAATTGTTTATTCAAATCGGAAAAAAAACTTGGCTAAAGAAGGGCGCGGATCTTATGATTTGAAAGTTGAGACCTCACACAAATTGGTTGCTTGCCGCTGGTTTGACAATAAAAGTGTCACATTGATTTCAAATTACATTGCAGATTAACCCGTCACTCAATGCACTCGATGGTGCCGAAATGAGAAAAAAAATATACAAATTACACGTCCGGCTATAGTTGAATCCTATAATAAGCACATGGGCGGTGTTGATTTGTCGGATATGCTATTAGAACTATATAGAATAAACCACCGTACAAATAAGTGGTATACGCGAATTGTGTTTTGGTGCATGAATTTGGCAGTGGTTAATAGTTGGATACTATATCGCAGGGATCTAAAGTGCTCTATCAATAATGAAAAACATATAGCCCTTATAAATTTTCAATTAGATATTGCCAATGAACTCCTTCAGTCTAATATTGAAATTCCCTCAAGAAAAAGAGGTCGTCCAGCCCAGTTAACTTTTAATTTTGATTCACTCCAAATTCACCACCTGTATCCGAGTCTTCTACTCCAAAGAGGATTTTCACTCCGGATCCTGTAAACGCAATAAGATACGACAAAATGGAGCATTGGATTCAATGGGGTTCAAAAGGTAGGTGTAGACTATGCAAGACGGGGTTTCCACGTTCGAAATGTTCTAAGTGTCAAGTTTATCTTTGCTCAAATCCACAAAAAACCTGTTTTGTATCTTACCACACTTAAACATGTATTAAAATAATACTTAATATTTGATTAAAAAATTTCAATTTTAAAATAAATACTCATTCTAACAAATGTACCATTTAAGACCAATGTTGCCTATAGGCAACATTTCAGTAAGGACGAACTGGGATACTCAGGACATTGAAATTTATACCAGTTACCCTTTGAGGCCATATTAACATATATATGAACTCAAATATTTTTTAAGGTCTTCCCCTTTAATTCGGTCCTGAAAGGGTTAAGGGTCAGAAAAAGAAGGAGACAAAAAAAAGGAAGTGATTAAAGACTGAACGATTAGAAAAGAGTGAGTGTAAAGCAAGAAAATAAAGGAAATAATAAAAACTTTGGGAATTTAAAACGTGCGCAAAAATTCTCTTTTAAATTTCTTAGCTCCTGCTATTTGTCTGACGGCGGTTATGCTGAGAACGGGTATCCAATTTGCAGTAAACGACTATGGCATAATCAAATATTGGCACTATAAGGGACTTAACTTACTTCAACTTTGTTTTAAGAGGCTATAAAATACAGGTAGGCCTCACTTAACACGTACTTCTTAGAGCATGGCCTCGTTCTAACACGCTCACATTTTGCGGCACATTTTTGTTTAACACGAAAAAAGCCTCGCTCTAGCACGGTATGCGAGACATAATTTTTTTAGCATGCTATCTGGTTTGCACACATGCCACACGTATACATATTTTTCTGGCCAGTAGACGCGTACCAGCTGTTTTTATAGGAACATACGTCTAAAAAGGGACTTCCCCATTTTACATGTAGAAAGCGGATAGTGGTGTAGAAACCGGTTTCAGTCCAATTTACTCAGTTCCTTTTTTGTGTTCGCGAAGTTCGGTACGTACTTTTATGATAACATAGGTGAATTGTAATCGCGTAAAAGGTATGTTTTAGAACTCACTGTTCAATTTTCAAGCCTTTATTTATAAATTGGTTTTGAAATGTCAGCGAAGAAAGAAATGTTTACAAGCATTTTAGATCGCCTAGCCAAAGGTGCAAATGCAACTACAATTGCGAAGAGCTTAAAGTTGAATGAAGCTTCTATACGGACCATAAAGAAAAATGAATCGGCAATAAGAAAAGCTGTAGCTGACGGTTCGTCAACATCACTTAAATATTCAAGCCGACTGCGTCCGATAATTATGGAGAAAATGGAAAAAAGAATTCCTTTAAGCAAACAGCTTATCAAGGAAAAAGCCCTGATAGTCTATGAACACCTCAGAAAAAATGAAGAGTCTTCTGTGAGCGCCGATTTTAACGCAAGTAATGGCTGGTTTGAGCTCTTCAAAAAAACGGTTTGCTATTCACAGCCTAAACGTTCAAGGGGAGTCAGCATCAGCTGATGTAGAAGCTGCTAGCACGTACCCACAAGAAATTCAAGAATTTATTCAACAACAAGAATACGCTACCAATCAAGTGTTTAATGCCGATGAAACTGGACTTTGGTGGAAAAAATTGCCGAACAGAACTTTTATTTCAAAAGCAGAAAAGACTGCACCTAGATATAAGGTATCCAAAGACCGAATAACACTGCTCTTATGCGGAAATGCATCCGGCGACTTTCTGGTAAAACCAATGCTGGTTTATAGATCGCTTAGTCCTCGTGCGCTCAAAGGCATAGATAAGAGCACATTACCGGTTTTCTGGAAAAGAAACTCAAAAGTTTGGGTAACCGGAGCGATATTCAGAGACTGGTTTTATAATTGTTTTGTAGAAAAATATTTAAAAAAAAATTTTAAAAAAAAATTTTAAAAATTTAAATTTAATTAACGATTGCTCATTCCATCGAAGGCGAAGGTTTTGAGGATTTAATTGAAATCTTAGCAGAGAATCCTAACCAACCGAACTCCAGTTGCAGCGGCACTGACGACGAGAACGAGAGTTCACAACAAAAGACTTGGCAAAGGGAATGAGCCTAGCTAAAAACTTAGAATCGGTTTTTTTAAATGCCGATCCATCTACTGAAAGGCGATTAAAATTCAAAAGAGAGCTGGAAAAATGCATGTTACCTTAGAAAGAAACCTACCGAAAGTTTTTTAACAACCAAGCAAAAATAACGGATATTTTCAACAACGAAACGGCCACGTATGGAAATTTTAAGCAGTGACGAAGAATGAACTTCCACCATTTGAAAATTTATTTTTTTATGTCAATGAAGTTTGAAATTGTTTTTGTTTAGTTTTTTCTTTGTTTTTGTTAAGTTATGCAGGAAGAAAGTTATGTTTTGTTTTTTTTTTGTTAATTTTTTCATCTTTAATAAAAATACAACTTCGATTAAAACATATTTAAAAAAGTTAAAACAAAAATTTTGAGGGTTTCCTGAAATCATGGAACGTAACCACGCTTTTTGCACTAGTTTCTTGTGTCGTTTAACACGACATTTTTCAGGAACGTAACCCCCGTGTTAAGTGAGGTCTACCTGTAACATTTTCGTAATCCGAAGTATATGCGTACGACAATATAGTTAACTTGTTCTGTAGTGAAAAGATACCGATGAACTCTATATTCAAAATTTACAACGGTGTCACGGAAAACCAATCTTGTGGAATTTAAATATACTCGTATGGGCGGAATATCATCAGTATTAGCTTTTTAAAATCAGTATAAGCTGTCTTTTATTATGATTTAAAATTGTCCTAAGACCATTTAAAAATAGAAGACAAGCCTGAGTTAAATCTCATTACAAGGACTTCCACCACTCCGTCAAATACATTTATGCATAATCAGCATAAAATTGCATCCAGGCATTTCAGCAAACGTGCGGCAGATCATTAATAAATAGACTGAATAGGAGTGGGTCAAGAATAGAACCTTGAGGAACCCCGCTGATATACTTTTAGCTGAGAAGACTTTCTATCCACAACAAGCCGTTGAAAATCTTTTGTTAGATAACTCTTAGTCAAACGAACAGTACTGTCGTTGAAACTAAAGTACAATTTCAATTCCATGCATAAAATCTCATGGTTAACTGTATCGAAGGCTTTTGAGAAGACGAGTAAGCAAAGAAGGGTGAGATAATACTTCTCATATTGGTTTCTTATATCATCAAGCACATTCACCACAGCTATAGAATAACTATGATGGGTCCATAAACCTGACTCCACCATCAACATTTGAAGTGACCAGAAATCTGTTTTGCAAGAATTTTCTCGAAAACCTTAGAGTGGCATGACAAAATACTTATCGGGCGGTAGTCAGAAGCCGGTATAATTTTCGCTCATTTCCAAACATTGGGAAAAGCTGAGGTCGGGGAAGTATTATTTTCACAAAACATAAATTCAGCCTATCTTTACCAATCGCATTCGATTTAAGTGTGTGTATAAGTAGAATCACTTCCACTTCGGTAGTTACTTCAAATTCCAAATAGGATGGAAGAGCAAACCGACGTCTATTTTCAAAAATTCAAAATCATCATGAAAAATTGTAACAGAAACCCATCAATGCAGCGTATTTCGTGCACAATTTGCGAGCAGGCTAAAGACAGTCCAGAGCACAATGTAGAGGGATAATGAGGATCAATAAAGACCCGGTCACAAACTTAATCAAACTAAATCCAGCTTTCGAGATTATCCAGGTTTTATATTGTACATATCTCAAAAAGTATCACATAAATATGTTAGAAGTTGTACATGAATGACAGCAGAATAATCAGGTGAAAATACTCTGCATAAACACACGGAAAAATATGCCAAATACCATTGATTGCTGCTGTTGCATTTCGCGCATGATTTTCTATTCAATGAGTCCAGAACGACTTCTTCTTTATCAGCTTTAGCGGAAATTGCTCTACAAATCAGTTTTACAAATACTGAATATCTGCAATACTCCAAACCCAAATCCATGCATCTATTTAGAAGGAGCTTTCGTGTTTTATACCACAACCGTGTTTCGATGTACGATGGTAAAGGGTAAAACTGACAGCGACTAATATAAAAATCTTCCAAATGTTGTCGTGATCGCCCAAGTGCTTGCCGAGGCTTATAAATGGAGAAACATCAGAAAGCTCATCGATAATGTGATGTAAAATAAGAATATTATATTGCTATTGCCAATACAATTAGTTAATTAGATGCGCTGACCAACCGACCCCTAAAGTCATACAGATTCCTAGACGAATTCTGTTAATGCCTAATATAGGGGAAGGTCGCGTATCTCGGAACGATTTCAATAATCTAGCATTTTTCTCTTTTACTTCTTAACCTGTGCTAAAAAAAAAGAATTCACGCAGCAACAAAAACATATTATCTCCCTAAAAAAGGTTTGAACTTATTGTTGAAGTGCATAGTTTTTAAGTAAAACATTAAAATTAATTAAGTTTGCCATGGTTCCAAGGTACACTTAGGTAGTGTACCTTGGAACAAGGGGGTGTGTACCTTGGTACGGTTGAGATAAAAGTCTCAGATCTTTAGAAAACAAACATAACTCCAGCTTTATTATTTAAAATTAAGTTAAAAACAAAACAACAAAAAATAAAAAATTAGTAAAAATAAATTGTAGAAATTCAGGTTGACTTACACAAGAAAATTTCGTTCTTAAACCTTCTTGCCTCTTGCTAACTGGAAAATTTCTTCGATGGTCATTTCATCATCACCGCTGAAGTCCTCGTCGCTCCTATTTTCTATTGGTGTGGTGTTTGCTTTCGCATGTCTGAATTTAGGAATTCGTGGAATCACCGGCAGCTCAAAAGTTTCATCATCGTCTGAGGACTCGTTCAAAACTTTTTTCTTCGCTGAATTTGGCTTTTTAGTGGTCTTGACTTTCGAGCTTCCTGTAGCAATCTCTTCCTTCTCAGGAGTGTCCGTAAGAATCCTAGTTCTTCCCCTCTTTCTTCCACGTGCAATAGGATCCTTTCTTGGTGCAGCTTTTGGAAATGGCCTTATTTGCTCTGGTGATACGAAATTTATCGAAGGAACCAATACTGCAGAGGTCGCTGTGGATGTTCCTGGTCTTTGTTCATCTGCAATTATAAGGTCATTTGCATTTTCGGTGGGCATAGCAGCTGGTTTTTCAGGACATGGTCGATCCGTTACGAAGCTACTAAGGAATTCATCTTCGCTGAAAATATCGTGATTGAAGGGATATATTCCTGTTACTTCAAATCCTTTAACGATGTTTTGCTGATTGAATGCTTTCGGATAAGCCTGGCCGACAATTTGTGCTACATTGTAAATTGACATTGGTTTTCCTGGGTTGTTCAGCATCCATTCACTTGCGGCTTTGTTGTAGTAAGTTTTATAAGGTCCAAATACCGTTTTATCCAGAGGCTGCATTTTGTGGGAAGTATGCGGCGGCAGAGTCAAAAGAACAACTCCATGTTTTCTGGCGAGATCAATGGCCTGCAGAGATATGTGGCTATCATGGTTGTCCATTATAAGCAAAACTTTTTCATCTGGTGTTGGCTTTGAATGTGCTATAAAATGTACGAAGAACTCAATAAACAGTTGCTCGTTTGACCAGCCGGTAGGATTAGCACCACCAATACACCCTGCTGGAGCACCCTTAAGCATATGTTCCTTGAAATGAACTCTGGGGAATATCAACATCGGCGGAACATGATTTCCTATTGCATTAATAGCCGCGACCATAGTGACATTTATTCCTCTTTCTCCCGAGGTCATGCTTCCTATTTGTTTTTCACCTTTGGCAGCTAAAACTTTCGGTGGGACGTGAACCGTTGAATTTCCAGTTTCGTCAAGATTGTAAATTCTACTTGGGTAAAATTTAAAACGGGAATAGCAATCTTCCAAATTGGTAAAAAATAGTCCCACATTGCAGCGGTTAAAACTGGTTGATCTGGAAAGACTGGTCGACTCTGGCTTTCTGAGTGATAAAGTTTGGTGCCGTTTAAGAAAGCCAATCATCCACTCTTTGCCAGCTGCTTCGTTCTTTATCCACGACTCCGGAAGATTTTTCCATTTGCTTTTGCAAAACTAAAGGCCAATTTGGTTGTATCAATTTTCGATAATCCATACTGCAGCTTTGCTGCTGTGGTAAGGTATTCAACCAAGGCAAGTTCTTCTTCATCATTAAGCACTTTTTTGTGTGCAATTTCTGAATGGTATTTGAACGTTGCATCGCCAGATTTCCGATGCATTTGAAGATGACGAAACAAAGTTGTTTTGGAAATACCGTGGTCTTTTGCAGCTCTGCCGATTGTTTCCTTATTGTAGAGAACATCGTTGATAGCTTCCTGTAATGCATTTTCATCCAAAGGAGTTCTTTTAACACCTTCCTTGCTGCGAGGCATATTCAGACTGCGGCAATGAAAAACAAAACGTAGATGAGTCATGGCGAAATAAAATCTCATTTTGTTTTTAGTAATGTGATTGTACCTTGGAACGGTCCAAGGTACAATTCAAGTGCCGTTCCAAGGTACAAAACATCGATATTTCTTCTTTAATCACTTTAATCTTTTAAATTCGCACTAAATCGGGCTTACCGTTTCTTATTCACCAACACAATACTATGCCTTATTCACTAAAAGCGCAATAATTCGATTCCAGCTGCTCTCAGCTGTACTACATGTTTCCCAAAAATGGTTGAAAAAAAATTTTTAGTGTGCGAAAACCGGATTTTCTTGTTTTTTTGCACGTCCGTCGCTAACCGAGTATGATGACAGAACGAAACAAGCTGCAACATGAATGCCCTTCAGACGTTGTGGAACCTTTTTCTTAGAATAAGATAAAAATTAAAAAAACAGCAATCGTTCCGAGGTACAATCGTTCCAAGGTACATGACTTTCCCCTACATTTTTGTTTTATATACTACATGTAAACCCACTGTGGTAAAACAAAACGATCAATGGTGAATTGTAAACCCACTGAGGTAAAAACTGAATGATGATCTGTCATTTTTTTTTTTTTGTTATAAGATCTTCTTCTCGAATAAAGCTCCAACTTATAGAGACATCGTCAAATAAATCGTCTTTTTTTGTTAAATAATCCAGCCGCGTTGTGCGCTGTTAAAGAAGCCAAAGTCAGGAAATCAAAAAAGCTTGCATTTTCTCAACATATTTTTGGAGGCCCCGGCGAGATATTACTTTGAAGGTATCATTTATTTTTACACGTGACTTGTTTAAACCATGCCGTCTGGAAATGAGGATACATCCGAGAAGCCATCAGCGGAGGAAAATCAACCAGCATCCACTGATGCCTGAGTGAATTTACTATCAAGGCGACTAGCAGTCCGTCATCAATTTCCATTCCCGAACTCAATGTACGCATAGAAGCACTGGAGTCCTCCTTTCACCTATTTAACGAAATTCAAGCCAAAATTGAGGATAACGATTTCGAAGAAGTTTGTAAGGCGGATCGTTCGAATTACGAAGAGATGTACTGTCTCACTCTTGCAAAGCTTAAAGTGTTAGTCAATCAATTCAAAGAAAAAATGTCCAAGCCAATGAATGTATCACAATTCTCCAATATTCAACAACTTGATTCAGTTAAATTGCCAAAGATTGAACTGCCTTTATTTTCAGGTGACGTGACTACGTGGATGAGTTGGTACAATCGATTTGCATCCTTAGTGCACGACAATCCTAATCTTTCAAAGCAATCCAAATTTCACTATCTCGTATCAAAATTAAGTGACACTGCAATTGCGCCAATTGAAGGACTTGCAATTGAGGATGAAAACTACGATGTGGCAATAGCAAGACTTAAGGAACGGTTTGAGAACAAAAAAATCATAGCTCAGGAACTTCTCCAACGCATTTTTAATCACCCGAAAGTCCAGAAGCCATCTGCAGTGGAACTAAGAAGTCTCATAGATAAAATCAGCAATCATCTGTCCGGACTAAGAAACCTTAAGCGACCAGTCGACTTCTGGGATGATCTCATCATATTCATCATAACATCGAAACTGGATGAACACACCCTAAGTAAGTGGAACGATGAAGCTCCTGTGGATAGACTTCCTAGCCTTGTTGAAGTAATCAACTTTCTGAAAAAGAGGGCTCAGCACTTAGAAGGTAATGTAACAAATAATTTATACAGTTCTGACAGTTCCGTGAAAGGCGATCTTAACAAATACTCTAAAAAACACCCTAAGAACAGTCCGAAGATATTCGTTGCCTCTAAGAACGTCTGTAGTTTTTGCTCTAGCCCGGGTCACTTTATTTATCGGTGTCATAAATTTCAAAATCTATATCAGACCGTGTACAGCAAATCAAAGCTCTCAATTTATGTTTTAACTGTCTCAAAACTACTGAGCACATAAGCACTTGCCCATCGAGTTCTTGTCGTGAATGTGGAAATAAACACCACACAATGCTGCACATAGGCAAAACCTCTTACACACAAACAAATAAAAATCCACGTAGCTCAAACAGTCACTTAGTAGCTTCTTCTAACGATTCACATCATCTGACGTGACAAATCTGTCCCAAAGCTGTTCCATGCATGCCACTTGTGCTGACGGCAACCTGCTCGGAACTGCCATTGTCAATGTTTTTAACCGATTTAAACATCCAGTACCTTGTCGTGTCTTGCTGCATTCCGGCTCTCAAATACACATGATCTCTGAGAGAATGATGCTGATTCTAGGACTGCCACGTCTTCATTCTAAAATGAATCTAACATGCGCCAATAATACCGAGACTTTAGCTGGGAGACTCACTGGGTTTAAAGCTACATTAGAAGTGTATGTAAATTACCGAATCACTAGTCTTCTACCTGATAACACAATTGACATTCATAACTGGAACATACCGAGAAACATCAATCTATCAGATCAACAGTTTAATGTCCCACAGCGCATCGACATACTTCTTGGCGTCGACTTGTTCTATAGTATCTTGCGTGTTGGTCAAATTAAGTTAAATTACAAATTACTTGGCTGGATAGTAGCGGGCAAATATTCTAATTCCAAGAGATACAAAACATACAACTTTCATGCTCAAGGTTCACTTGAGGACTCTGAGTTCGACGAATTACTTAACGATTCGTTAAGGGCATTTTGGCGTGTTGAAAATTTCAATCCATTGCCGTCAACTTTAACAAAAGAAGAGAAGGAATGTGAAGCTCATTTTTGCACACACTTCAATCGTTTGGAGTCTGGGCGATACCAAGTGAGATTGCCTTTAAAACAAAGTCCAAGCTTATTAGGAAATTCGTATGATATCGCCTTGAAGAGATTTCTATCTCTTGAAAGAAAATTTCGGAAAAATCAAGAGTTGTTTCAGCAGTACTCTGAAGTTATTAACGATCTTCTTGTGCAGTCGAATATGGAGATAACTTTGCTAGATTTCACCAACCCACATTATATTCTGCCCCATCATTGCGTACTTAAATTGTCAAGTATGTGATGCATCTGCAAAATCAAACTCTGGAAAATCTCTCAATGACATTTTAATGGTGGGTCCTGTTATCCAACCTGATCTTTTATCCATTGTATTGAGATTCCGTGTTTATAAATATGTCTTCACTGCAGACATTACAAAAATGTACCATCAAATACAGTTAAATGCAATCGATAGAAACTTTCATTGCATTTTGTGGAGAAGGAACAAAGATGAGGATGTTGCTATATATCGACTTTGTACTGTGACATTTGGTACTGCCTCTGCTCCCTTTTTGGCGACCCGTGCTCTGAAGCAGTTATCAATTGATGAAGGTTATCAATATCCTCTAGCTGCAAGGTCCGTAAACACAGATTTCTATGTAGATGACGTTTTGATGGGTGCAAATTCATTGACCGAAGCAAAGTCACTTCAGCGTGAAATAGTTGCAATGTTAAGCAACGGCAAAATTAGTCTTACGAAATGCGAAAAAAACTTAAGATTATTCTTACCGTTGAAGTTCAATCAAATTTTGTTGCAAGCATTAAATATCATAACAATTACAATTCGTTACAGGTTTCAGGCAAACTCGAGAATCAAAGACAAACAATTGCGCCTTTATGGACCTGTGAACGTAGGAGAGTTCGAGAGGGCACTCAAGGGTCTTGTTAATAAGAAATATCAACCATAGCCAGTGGCAACTGCTTGCCGAAAAGAAATCACATCAACTCTCTGTCACCTTTCCTGGATGCTGAAGGATATTACGCGTGGGCGGTCGCTTATCAAATGCATCTTTGGATTATGATACTAAACATCCCATCGTGTTACCGAAAGATGAACTCTTTACAACAATTCTTATCAATCATCTTCACATAAAGAATTTGCATACAGGTCCACAGACACTATTGAGCATAGTACGGCAAAGTTTTTGGCCAATACACGGAAAAATTCTTACTCGCAAAATAGTACGTAGCTGTGTTCTTTGTGCTCGAGCTAAGCCTGTGACCAACACTCAACTTATGGGTAACTTACCTAATCTACGTGTACAACAAACGAGGCCATTTAATGTCGTCGGGATAGATTTTTGCGGTCCTTTCCAAATTCACTTCCGTCGGCGTGGGACGTCACCAGTAAAGTCGTATGTGGCAGTATTTGTATGTTTTGTCACTCGAGCCGTTCATTTGGAATTACGAGTAGTTGAAGATCTAACCACTAATTGTTTTCTTGCTGCCCTCAAACGTTTTGTTGGTCGTCGAGGGCTATGCTCGGTTTTTTTTTTTTTTTGTTCACTCGGCGGCGTTCACAGCAAAAATGAGGTTTGCTTGCTAACATGGCCCAACGAACATCGAAGCGAACATCGAAGCCAACGAGCACGAAAAAATCTAAATTTTTCGTCAATAGCGAGCGGCTCGCGAACCAGCCTCTACACGAGAAAAATATAGCGAGCACGAGCATGTTCAGCGAGCATGCTCGTCGTTTAGGGCCACCTTTAGCAAAATGTTACTAAGGGAAGTACTGTTTGTGAATACGGGTGTAAGTCTCGTCACCAAAACGTATCCATTGAAGGTCAGGAAAGTTAAAATCCGGCAAAGTAGTATATAGTATATGAAAGATGAAATGGAAAGAAAAATTTTTTCAACTCTTTTGAGTTAGTTGGGAGACTTTCTTGGTGAATTGCGACAAGGACACTTGTTTTCATCATGCCATCAATGCAAATAGAATCATCGTGCAGTAATGCACAATAAGGGCGTACATTCTCATATAGCTACCTTCAACATCGTTGTCTATATGTTATTTTGTCAGTTTAGGTATTGGAGAAGCAGAGGATTCAAAAAACTAGGAGACTTGTTGGTTGTATTGAGACAGAGTGATGGTGAAGGTGAACTTATGTTGAGAATATGGGAACGTATAAAATTTGATTATTTAGGAGTAGATGTTTGGATGGGGGTTTCGTTAGATGCAGGGTTTTTCACGGAAGTGTCATCTGTGCGGGAAGTGAGCTTAAGGTTAAATGAAACTTGGTTGCGCTTGAGCTTAGCCGAGATAGAAACTAATTGGGCACTGGTAGGTAAAATAGGGAACAATTCCGTTTAATTTCAATTCGAGTCGTGATTGGAATTTAGAGAGGAATAATTTGATTGGGGCTTAGTTTTAGTTGTAGACTTAATTTTAGGATTTTATTTTACAATTTCTCGAGACATCAGTAGTGCTTTCCTACTTATTTCGTTCCATTTGAACAATTTCATCCCATCGAGATGAAAGACAGCCGCGTTAGCAAATAGCTACTCAAATTTACAAGGGATTTAAACTTTGAAGCATCTGGAACTTATCTTCTCGCTGTAAACGGTGAACGCATTTTTTTAGCTCAAAATATTTGTCTACCCAAATAGCATTACTGTTTCTGGGGTAGTTCTTCGAAAAGAATGGTGACGAGTCCTGTATTTTCATGTTCACTTCAATAAGTTTTTCAAGCCTGTTATTCCATTCGGTTGGTGGCCACCAGTGCCCGAGATGCAGAACGGGTTTTATGACAATTTCTTTGGCGGTGAGAAGATTTGAGGAAGTTGTTGGTTGGTTAATGTCTTCGAGGTTGTCTGGCAGACAAGAAGTTGAAGCACTCGTGTTGGTGGTTCCTTCAAGATCAATGAGGTTTAGCGCAATACTTTCGGTAAGAATTTCATCCAGTATTGTGGTATTCTGATCGGAGGACTTATTTGCTTCATGGACAATAATATAGTGGATAAATACAATTAGTTGCAATTTTATCAATTGACTCGGTAGCCCAGCGGTTAGCGGCGCCAGTTAAGAAATCGTGGGACACGGGTTCGAATCCCGAGTGACAACGCAACTAACTTCATTGGAGCCCGCAACGAACTTCGCGAATTATATCAGATGTTTCTCAAGCGTGAGACTAGAGAAGCAATAATAAGTGCTTGCGCTGCAGACGGGATTGAGTGGAGAACCATTCCTCCAAGATCTCTGCATTTCGGCGGCTTGTGGGAAGCTGCAGTAAAAAGCCCAAAATTTCACATGAAACGAATTTTAAAAAACTCCTCTCTCACTTATCCAGAACTTAATTCTCTTATTATACAAATTGAATCTATTTTGAATTCCAGGCCAATCACACATATGTCGGAGAATCCAAACGATACCCAAGCACTTGCACCTGGGCATTTCATCATCGGGACGGCTCTTAACGCTGTGGTGGAAACAAATATGCAGCACATCACTAGATACCCTCAAAAGATACCATCAGCTTCAATGGAACTTTCAGCAGTTTTGGTCCAGATGGTCACGGGAGTATCTTCAGAACCTTCAGCTTCGTACCAAATGGACAAGGTTGGGTACACCGACACCAGTTGGCGACATCGTTTTAGTTGAAGATGAAAATATGCCACCCCTAAAGTGGAAGTACGGGCGAGTTGTGCAAGTATACCCTGGTAAAGATGGCACTGTGCGTATGGTCACACTCAAGACAAGCAGCGGTGATATTCAGCGAGCTGTTACAAAACTCCGTCGACTTCCTATTGAAGGATCCGAGTCCGTTCAAGGGCGGGAGAATGTTAATGCCTAATATACATTTTTTTTATATACTACATGTAAACCCACTGTGGTAAAACAAAACGATCAATGGTGAATTGTAAACCCACTGAGGTAAAAACTGAATGATCATCTGTCATTTTTTTTTTTTGTTATAAGATCTTCTTCTCGAATAAAGCTCCAACTTATAAAGATATCGTCAAGTAAATCATCTTTTTTTTTAAATAATCCAGCCGCGTTGTGCGCTGTTAAAGAAGCCAAAGTCAGGAAATCGAAAAAGCTTGCATTTTCTCAACAAATTCTTCAAAATCGGTGATCTTCAGAGAGCTGAGTTCATTTAGAACTAAAAAGTGCAAACTGCCTAAGAATTTCATTCTATTGCATGCCAATCAAGTGACTTAAAAAGGATGTACTGCAAAAATTCCTCTTCTTTTTCATGCCTGCAGCTTCTGCAGAAATCGCGTGAGGTGTTCTCCATGTATTTTCCAACGGTACAGTGTCCCGTGATGTCTTCTCCGACTTGGGTCATATTTGTCTAGATATCTCATGGTTATCCGAAACCGACATCGAATATATGGTGTTCAAAGTTAGCGATTTGATCGTTGACTCTCTGTATATATATGTTAACTGCCTAGCAATATTGCAGCCAGGCAGCGGCCTGACAAAAGTTCTTCAGAAAAGTTCCAGGAACAAATAATTTCAGATAACTTAGAGCCGTCTGTGAAGATGTAAATGGTAATGAAGATGAAATTACTTTGCCTTGTCTTCATTCGTTCACTTCTCAAATTAAGTGATTGCTGTCAACGTTTAAATCAATTTCAATTAATGAAGATTTGCTGATTGGGGGAGGTTGCGATGCAGCTTGAGCAGATATACATGTCCTACATTTAGCTCTTCCATTTCTTAGTATCCCTCAGCCTGAGGGCAGACTGAATTGCAATCTTGATGCCGAAATTATAATCAATTGGAGTAGATTTTTAGTTGTCGACTTTGGAGAGATTTTTTACGAACCGGTGATGCTAATACCGACAGTCGTTGAGTATTTTTTTTCAAGCAGTACCGTGTAAGTCTGCCATTTCCGTACATATCACCAACCGGCTATACCATAAGGAGGAATTGGTTTCATGACAGCGATGTAGACCTAGAGTATAACTTTGGGCTGTAGACTTCACCTCGAGTTTTAAGGCTCACGAGTAGAGGTAGCTGGAGAATTTCCTTTCCATCTCAGTTTGATGTTCAGTATCCTAAATATCTGCCTCAGAGGGATGATTGTGTGGTATGATTTCTGGTATCATGCACTGTACTCACACTGCACTCAAACTGTTGTTATGTGGAATTAGTTTCCCATTTGAAACTCAACCCAAAATATTAAGGCGATTGAACCCTAGTGAACAACTTAATTTAGAAGGAAATGAAAAAATACCTTTGCCTCCTCTGTTTTAGAAAAGAAAACACAGAATTAATGAGAGCAGCACGATGGAAGAAGCAAATTACGAGGAAATAGTCATGCAAGTACTTGAAGTTCCGTTCACAAAGCTATGATTCCTTGCAACTTGTAAACCTTTATAGATATTGAGTAGATGTTGGAATAACATATTATCATGTGAACACATTTTAAAATGAAAAAATATTGGTGTTGCAAGATATTCCAAGCAAACAAATCCTATCAGCCACTAAAATTGCATCCTAAAGCTAAACTTATCTGCTCTCTAGCCTGGCCATTTATTATTGTGCAAATTTAAAGCCTTAATGAATCAAACCATTATAGTATTTTTGTTATCAGAAAAATGTATGCAAACCAATTGGTGGTCTAAAGATGCCAGCTGGGAGGAAATACGCTTGATGGTTTACTAAATTCTCGGCGCACTTCTTCGTCATAGTGTACGTATTAGGCATGTCTCCAATAATGCAATGTCGCATTTTCTCCAACGTTTCAACATCAAAAACCCTGTATATCTGGAAAAACATTTGCTCATTTAATGTAATTTAATACAGACCGTAAATATTAATGAATAAAAAAACACATTTTAAATAAGGACGCTTACTCACTTGCATAACCTTTTCATAGCCAATTTCGTTGTCATATACTTGCTCCTTAATAAATTTCCGATTGCAATTACAATACAGCGTAGAGATATGCACAAATGACTGCAATATATTTATTTATGTATAAAGACAATAAAAACAAGTAATTTTTTTTAATTTGCACAATTTCAGCTGGCACTCGTATGGATGTATTGTATTGTACGAGTATGATAGATACCTTTAAATGTCGCATTTCCATCACCAAATCAAGGATTTTTTTTGTCCCCAAGACATTTATATCAATTGCATCGCTGAGTTTTTCGTTAAATTTTACCGATGCAACTACATTGAATACAATCTAAAAAAAAAAGTGAAAAAAAAACAAAAACATCGCAAAAATTAAACAAGCAACAACGAAAAAGAAAAACACAGAGAGGAGCAAAAACCCTGAGCTTTCATTGAAACATTTATGCAAACATACACTTTTTGGTGCAACATATTCCTACTCGTACGTACAAAAACACAATACACCGGGGGGTTGTTATCCTTGGCTCGATGAATTGTGCCTGTAGTTGCAGTGCAATAACATTTTTCGGGACTAGAGTAATAAAATGTTTATCTGATGCAAAGTAAAAAAAAAAAATCTTTATAATGTTTGTGTGTGGCTTATTGGGGAATTGAATTGAGTAGTGGAACGCGTTGAAACATAACACTCATCTCAATACTCATCCGGACATCTGTATGTAAATTAAAAAAAAAGGACTTTCGAAAACAGGTGAGTGAATGCGAAATGTAAGGTTTTTGTTTCGGTCAAAAATAAAGCCTTAAGCTTTGGAGGAATTAAAGAGATTGACAGTTTGTAATGTAGGCAGATATTTCCAAACAAATTGCAGTCTATTAAAAAAACTGGTACCATTCCAGATTCAGATAAAAATCAATCCTCCTTTTGCTTGCAGCAAAAATAAATGAAAAATTAAAAGTTAAATATATTTCTTTTAGATTTATACATACATCGGGGCTAAATTCATAAGAACTCAGTCCTGAATGTGCGCATGCTCCAAAGGAGGAGAAACATCATGTTTGATAACCTCAATGCCGAAGTAGAAAAAAGTGGCACATTTGGTAGTGGGCATGCTCAGCCTGACAGAGATTGACTTATTTTGCACATGGACGGAACATTGTCGTATAGAGTACTCGCATCTAAGATTCTACAGCAGCACATACCGGTCTCCTGATCAAAGCACTTATCCTATTAGGTAAGCTGAATATCCAATAGTCGGGACGACCACACTTTCGGAGGTGTAAGTATTGGCGCGGTTAATAGTAGGCACAGTACAGAACCGAAAAAATAATGTGGGAAGGTTTGACGTCCTCAACCCTGCATAACCAGCATCAACTGTGGACGACAAGTAGTAATATTGCTGGTAGTCAAGATTTCACCAGATCTTGGCTCGACAGTGATTGCTATCCACCTAAACACTAGGCGTTCCACGCAACACTGCATACTAGAACGTAGGCCGAGATGATACCTGTTATTAACACGTATCAACCAAACACAAGCTCTCCGAAGGAAAAAAAGAAAGTTCGAAAAGCACGAAGTAGGACATAGGCTGCTGAAGGAATGAAGTTCAGAAATTTTATCAGAAGGGACAGGGCAACGATAGAAGTCTGCAAGTACGACCACAGAAACATCGTAGTATAATGTATATGCTCAGAGTTTAGAACGCGCGTTTTTGTAGACTGTTAAACGATAGAGACGATGAAGACGATTGGGGTCTACCCCACGAAGTAAAAACATCAATATCCAAACAAGCTTAACAAATCATTAGCTAATTTCTCGTACACTGACCACACAGGGAGGTTGATATGCTCCCTCGATAACGACACGAATGCCGCTGCTGATATGATCACACATACTTTTCTCTTTGGAATGAGATCCGATAGAGAAAAATCGAAAAAAGTTCACTGCAACGCTTTTCTTAAACATGTGTGTTTAAGGTTTTCCAAAAAAAACAAATGGAATCTTTATTCATGTGACATAAGGTGTACTACAGTTCAATGTTATAGCGAGAGTGCTGCCAATGCAACATCCCCCTTAAGATATAAAGATATTAATCAGAATGTAATATGTTGATATATGCACGTTATTTTGTACAACGATAATGTTTTTTTTTTTTTGTTTTTTTTTGTGTTATTTACAAAATTAAAGAGTTAACACAATAAGTATTTATAATTATTTGTTTCTTCTTCTCTACATACGATGAATTCTTCTTCCGGATCTGGTAACTAAAGCATCTGTTGAATCTCGTCTTGGTGTTTCATCCGTCCTTACCGTATCGCCTGTGGAATCTTTGTCAGAAGTTGCTGGAATGCTGTCAGGTGTCTCCGCTAGTGGTATCTCCGTTATGCGATTTGTCTGCAACGAATTTAAATACGGAGCGTTAATTAAATGAACTCTGTTCCTACGAATAACCCGCTTATTTGTCTCAACTAAATATGAACGAGGCTGAACTTGTCTTATAATTTTCCCGTGTCTTCTGAGATCAGTAATCCACACGAAATTTCCTGGTTCTAATTCACTCAATTCCCTTACTCCATATCTCCTATCAAAATTCGCTTTGTACTCGTATCTCCTCCTATAAGATTGTTCCTTCGGTATTAGGTTCCGGAAATCCGGTTTTTCTTTTAAATTCAAATCTGGTAGAGTCTCCCGAAGTCTCCTCCCAAAACTCAGTTCTGCTGGACTATATCCGCTCGATATCGGTGTATTTCGATACGCCAAAAGTGCCAGTTCAACATTCCCTTTATTTTTTCTCAAAATATTTTTAGCTACTTTCACTGCGGCCTCTGCAGCACCATTGGCCTGATGATATTGTGGACTGCTGGTGATCACATTAAAAGACCATTCCTTGGCAAACTGTCGGAACTCCGATGTGTCTAAATTTTGGAATTGTGTTCCACTGTCGGTGTAAACACTCTGCGGTATACCATGTCGACAAAACGTTGACTTACATATCTGTATAATGTCTCTCATACTCATTCGTATGAGTTCCGCTACCTCAAAAAACCTCGAATAACAATCCGTTATTACTATGTACCACTTACTGTCCAATTTAAATAGGTCCATAGCAGCCTTTTGCTATGGATATTCTGGAAAATCAGAAGCTATTAGTGGTTCATGCTTATTTGTCCTTTGTTGTACGCATGCGGGGCAAGTCCGCACTTTCTCCTCAATGTCCTTAGATATTCCGGGCCACCACATAGTCCTTTGAGCACGTATTCTTGTCTTCGTAATGCCCAGATGGCTATTATGCAACTTTGCAAGCATCATATGCCTTAAATTTTTTGGTATGACAATTCTGTTTTTCCGTAATAGCACATTGTCAATTACTGCCAGCTCGTCCTTTACGGCATAAAAGTTCTTCCTCTCTAAACTAATTTTGTTTTTCGACGACCATTGCATTCTAATGTACCTTTTTAATTGTTGACACTCTGGGTCATCTATTTGCGATTTAATTACCTGAACAATGTTTTCATCTTTCATTTTTATATTATGAAAAGATATCTGATGTACATATGCGCTTATTTCTTCATTCAATTCGTCTTCTTCAGGAATATCCTTCAAAGGCGTTCTAGACAAATGATCTGCAACGACAAGATTTTTCCCCGGTATGTAATTAATCAAATAATCATATCTCAACATTCGCATCCGAATACGTCGCAATCTTGGTGAGAGATCATCTATGCTTTTAGTTTGTAGAATTTGCAATAGAGGTTTGTGATCCGTTTGTATTTCAAACCTCCTTCCAACTAATTAATTGTTTAGTTTTTCGCAGGCCCAAGCTATTCCCAATGCCTCTCTTTCGATATTCGCGTAGTTTTTTTCTGCTGCTGTAAGACTTCTTGAAATATATGCTACTGGGCATTTATCTTTACCATGCTTTTGCAAAAGAACCGCACCTAGTCCTTGCTGGGAAGCATCGCATAAGATAATAGTCTCCTTTACTGGATCATACATTCTTAGATGGGGGGCTGAGGATAATCTTTCTTTTATCTCCTTGAAAGCTTTTTCTTGCGCGAAACTCCAGGTAAAATCATTTCTTTTTTTGAAGTAGACTCGTAATTGGCTCAAGAACAGCTGATTTGTTTGGAATATACTTACCAATAAAGTTAACCATTCCCAGGAATCGCTGAACTTGAGTACGGCCTCTACACACTCATCATGTTCCTCAATAGTCTCACCCCATATTAGAATATCATCCATGTGAGCAACACAATTCTTCATGCCCTCCAAGAGTTTTGTAATTTTTTTTTGAAAAATCTCAGGAGCCGATGCAATTCCGAACGGTAATCTAAGACATTTATATCTGCCAAAAGGGGTTAGAAAAACTGTCAAGTTCTGAGATGCTTCTGACAAAGGAACCTGCCAAAACCACTATTTGCATCAAGCTTGGTGAAAAACTTGGCCCCAGTGATTTGCGAAAGTAAATGGTCGGCGCCGAATATTGGATGCACCTGCCTTCTAACGCACCTGTTTAACTCGGTAAAGTTTATGCAAATCGTAATGCCTTCCTTTTTGGGAACAACGACCATTGGTGCGCACCAATCGATGCATCCTCCATGGGTGCAATAACTCCACTTTTTACCATTTTATCTAGTTCCTGCCTAACCTTAGTAATTAAGTGAACAGGTACTAGCCTCGGAGTTGAAATTGCATAAGGTTTCGCTTTTGGATTTAGCTCAATTTCATACTCTTCTTTAAATGTTCCCAACCCTCTAAACACTTCTTTGAAGTCCTCGAACCAGTTTCTCGTCGAAACATGAAATAGTTTCTTTATCAATCTAGTTTTCCTATTTCTGTTTTCCCCAATAAAGGCATTATTTTCTCTTTAGTTATGTAAATCATTCCCTCAATGCCCTTCTCTCTATATTTTAAATTACTTTAGCTTTTCCAATTACATTTATTGCTTGGTTGACACTGTACAGCTTGCCGATGTTTTTTCAATGTATGTTCCCACGGTATTCTTAACAGCCGCCCAAGGTACTAAGGTTACATCAGCACCTGTATCCACTTTAAAATTTACTTTCTTTTCATTTAGTCATAAATCAATGGTCCAATCTTGCGATACCGCACCAACAAAAAATTCCTCATTCTCCTCCCTAACCTCATTTACCCTTTTTGTCCTACATAACCTTGCGTAATGTCCAACTCTCTTACGCCTATTGCAATTTATATTTTTAGCGGGACACTTGTTATACTCATGACGTTCAAATCCACATCGCATGAACTTTTGATCTCCTACATCTTTTTCCCTGCCTTGAATCCCCCCTCTCCAATAGTTTTTCATTTGTCTATTAAGTCCTATTTTATGTTTCTCGTTTCTGCTTTTCTTATCGGCAAAATGCTCCACTCTGCACACGGCTGGGGATACTGGAATTCTCTAATGATAGATTTGGATCGAGCTGCAATCTGTCACTCAAGCCTGTGTCTTTCATACCTACAATTAGGGTTAGCAAAATCATTTCATCATGCAAATTTCCCCATTCGCAGTACTTTGCAAGCGCATGCAAAGCAGAAATAAATTCCTCTCCTGTTTCATCCCCCTGCTTTCTTTTAAGAAATTTTGCCCTTTCGTATATAACATTTCTTTTGGGAATAAAATATTTTTCGAATTTATCTATACATTCAGCATATGTTGTAGGAGGTGGAGTGAATGAAGAAAATATTTCTTCGGCTCTTTCACCCATGCAGTATATAAGTATGTTTACCTGGGATTTGTCAGTTGTCTCGTGGAGTCCATTTCCCATTCGGTATCGTTCAAAGCGCTTGAACCATTTCTCCCAGTCTGATGGTACAAATGAAAATTCGTCCGGGGTGCTTAGGGTTATCTGCATCTTTTGACTTTGAAGATGCGTGGTGCTTGTTGATGGGTAATTTCCTTTTTTTTTCCCTTTCCGTCATGTTAACACGTGTCTCCGCACTTTCGGTGTGGTTTTTTATCTGGACCAAGTTTACTATAAAACACTGTTTGGCTTAAATGTTATTTATTTTGCTCCTTTATAAGTATTTTAATTACTTCCCTGTTTGGAAACTATTTGTTTCGAAT
>CASBSA010000037.1:0-148937 GCA_949129095.1 Volucella bombylans
GTTTCGATTTTACTCTTATTTAAATCTAACAACTCTTGGGCTGGCTTTTTCCACTACAGGGCCCAGCGTTAAGGGATGCCGCCAGGTCCTTAATAAATCCCTTGCTCATAGGATCAGTTAAATTAGTCCGGCGCCTGCTGGGGATATGAGAGCCGGCCTTAGTCAATTCAGTTCATTCCTCTGCCATTTCTATTCCAGGTTCCCGGCACAACTATCTCTTTAGACGTGGACGTCGAAAATGTCGAAGTAGCTCTATAGGGAGTTGTGCACCAGTAGTTCCAAATGAGCAGGGCCGTAGATTCTGCTGTTGATCCGTATACGGGACCCCCCTCGCCACAGTATTGGTATACGAGATGGGGCCTAGTGAAAACACGTTTTCTTCCGACCTTTTAATATGAGATCGATTGCATTTGTCACTTCCGTCCAAATTTTTCTGTTCTGCACCTTATTGCTGCAACTTTTTTAAGGTTAAATACATTTTTTTTTTTTCAGGCAAAACGTGAAAAGAATTGGCTTCTTGGACATGTTAAATGATTTTCTTACTAAAATCTTGGAATTTAATTCACTCGGATAGAAAGCACGTAAGTATATTTTGGATACAGTGATTCAGGGCTCTTACTATACATTTGGACTAAGCCATTTTAGCGAAAATGATATTGTTGTGCTATAAATTTTTTCGCTCATAATCTCACTTGCGCTAGAATGTTGTAGTTAAAAACAATGAGAAGCTCTGACCAACATATGTATATGTTTTACGTTTTATTTTAAAAAGATATTTTATTCAAATGCTCTCGGTGAGATAACGAGAAACTGCCTTTTAGCTGTTTAATTTTGCCAGCTGTAAGGTATTTTCTCGTAATCTTTCTGAAAATCATTGAAACAGAATTTAGAAAATTTTGTATTTAAATATGTTTCTTTAAAATGTTCATTTGTTTCAGCAAAAGTCTAAACGTTTCTAAGGAAAATATAACGTGCATAAATAAAATGGGGCAAAGGGTTTCATTTCCACATAAATTAATATTATAAATATTTTGTTGACATGTACTAAATTATTTATTTTGTGTTAAAAGAATGCTTTCGCTGTGAAACGCTGTTTATGTATCCCATACAAATTAAGGAAAAGCTAAAAACTCTCAAATTCCATTCTTCGCAATATCGCTTAATTTTGTCGAAGCCACGATGCAAAAGTATATTAATGACCTCAATCTTTGGACCCAATCTGCACGCGATTAAGTCGTCTGCGTACGCTATGGCACGGTGAAGTGAACCTATCAGATCACTTGTGTAAATGTTGAATAGGATCGGCGAATTTACCGCACCCAGTTGCAGACCGTTTTTAATGCTAAATGTTCCAGCAGAAGTCACATCGCCATTCTTCACGATGAACTGTCTACTGGAGAGCATATCAAAAAGAACATACAGCAGTGGTTTACTAATGCCCAAACCGCTCAGCTTGAAAAAAAGTCCCTCTAACCATATGGTATCGAAGGCCTTCTCTAAGTCACTCAGACAGGCACCAGTGCACTGGTTCTTGCCTTTGTTCCATTGGATATCAGAAACCAGTTTAGACGCAGCATGAATGATATCATGCCCCGCCTTTAAACCGAATTGATTATCCGGAATATGTGTCTCGAAAACCTTACTGATGTTTGGAAGAAGACTGATCGAGCGGAGATTCGCCGGATTGGAAGTGTCTTTATCCCTTTTGGGGATGGGATGTACCACCGCAGTTTTCTAATGCGCTGGATAATGTGCATTATTCATTGCATTATTGAACAGGGTGGTATAAATGTTCACCGCTTCTAGTGGGAGGTATCGAAGCGCAATGTTCGGTATTTCATCGGTTTCCACTGATTTTTTACTTCTAAGCGATTCGAAGATCGTCTGGAGCTCTTCCTTCGAAATGAACGGAGGTAGTACCCTATCGTTGGTGATGACATTATTTGCCATAATCTCGTCACTGAACTGGGTAAAACCCGAGCTCTCGAATCGCCAATTCACTATTTCATTTCGAAGGTAAAAATTGTGCACAATGACTCGATTCTCCAGGTCGTTGTTCGGGCCAATGACAACATTCACCTTGTACACTTCCTGGAAAGTCGGTTCTATAGCCTCTACCTGCTCCTGCGGATCCTCAATCACAAAGAAGTTGTCATCATCAACGCCTCATTTGGATCGATGCCTGCTGTCCGTCATTCGGGCGATTTTTAACACGAAAGGTCGTTCTGATCTTTCCTCCGGAATACCATATTTTATTTATATGCGGGAACATATTCGGGCTACTGTTGTTTGCAGCCCGAATTTTATTGTTCCAATACAAACTTACAGAATTTCTTTAATATTCCTTTATTAATGTTTGGAGGTTTTTAATCGACGACCTCAATGTCATGATCTCTGGGTTATGTCTGTCAGTAAACTGTCCGTGCAAGGTTTTTAGTCTTGAGAGCAGTCTAATTTAATGTCGGTGCAGTGCGTCAAAAGTTGCATTGCGGAATAAGTCTTCTTCGTCAGTGTGTTGGTACCGAGGTATCGTTTTGTCCACTGTCCCATCCATTAGTCTAAGATACCTACCAGTCTCTTCCTTTGACAGATTTCTGTTGGACGGTGGGTAGAGCGAATTCGAGGATAGTCCTTTCGTCAGTATTCTGGTGAATTGTGTCCAACGCACCCTACTATAATTATAGGAATGCCTTTGAACAAACTCATTCAATTACGCAATTTCGTTTGGAACAGTTATTTCGGTGCCGAGATCGCAATGGTCACTGTCATACATGAAAGTGCGTAGACAGTTTGTAGTTTGTTGGTTAGTGCACGTCAGTTGTATTCGTCGAACAGCAGGAGACCCAAGTAGCACCCGTGTCTGGGAAACGGCGGACCATATGTCGCTTTGAGGCCGAATCGGTATATCACACTGCTGATCCCACCAATTGAAAAGTAGGTTACTTCTAGTATTTGGTGTATTATTTCCCCATTTACTATATTTGGCGTAGAAATCTCCGCCGATAGTAAAATAGTTGTCTTCCAATTCCAGCCTCAGGAATCGAAAAAGTGTCTCGAACTCTGAGATGAATAAGGTGGATTGAGTAGCCTTAGATGCATAGACGGACACAATGTGCAACCGCTTTCCAACTACGGAGAGGATATACATGATGCATGCTTGCAGCACCTGGAACCTACGGACCACTCGACTCTATATTCTTTTAAAACTTATTCCTTTTCGTATGAAAATTGCAACGCCTCCTCCTTGAATAGAGTTGAGTCGGTTTCTCAGTACTAATCTAATCTTCTAATCTTCTGCGACTCATTTTGTGTCTTTTGGTAAGCTTAGTTTCGCTAATCAAAAGCACATCAGTGGCTTGGTCTTTAAGCAACTTAAATAGTGCGGCTCGTCATTCTAACCTAATCAGTCAATTAACATTCACTGTAAGTATCGTCAGGGTTTGCTTCGCCACGTACGTACCCGTTACGATAAAAGGTGCGTTAGGCCAGGTAGCAGCGCGTATATTTGTTACAGTGGACTGCATGCCTATCTAATGCTAATATTTTTTAAGAAAAGTTGTTGGCTATGACCGACTTACACAGTTCTATCGTCTCTCCGCTGTTGATGTTGCTGGCTCTTCTGCTGCTGCTGTCCTTGTTGTTGGTGTAGTGTCCGTTGATTTGTTTGTTGAGCCAAAACACTGCTGTTTTGGATATTGTTGTTGCTGTTGTGTCGTTATGTGTTGGGTTTCTTTTTCTGCTAGTTGCTGCTGTTGTTGTGGCTGTTAAGAATCGACAAATTCTCCTAGCTGCTCCTTCTCCTGCTTGGAGCTAGCACTCTTTGCTGGAGAAGCTGCTCCTCTTCGTCATCTGAGTCGGAGGCCGCCAGAGATGCAAATATATTTTCATCTTCCATACATTGGCCTTCTCCACCATCGAACACATATGGGAAATTACCTTTGAGTGCCTTTTGCCTGGTTTGCTGTTGTGCTGCTGCCCTTGTTAATATTGTTGGCGCCTCTTCCCTCGCTCCGCCAGGTAGCTTTTCTGTTGATGCTGACAGGGAAGAGCTCTTCATTAGGTCCGGAGTATACTTCAGCTTCCTCCTCCTCTTCATCTTAGGTTCTTGTTGGTTTGATGCATTTGAAGCATCGCCCGACTTTTCAGCTGGTCCCGCTAATGGCTTAGTGGACCGCTCTCCGGAATGCATCGCGTTATGTTGTTTGCTCACTTTTTATTTTTTATACTTATTTTAAATTAAAAGAAAAGAAAAAAAACATAAAAACTTTTTATTCCACTTGGAATGCACTCGTTCCCACGACCTGCGATTTGTCTACCGAACACACTGCCACTGCTCCAATTCAAACCTAATAAGACTCCTCAAATGTATCTCTTATTAATTTTATTACTCACTCGCAAGCCGAAACGCATCTAAACTCCACTTAGGAACGACTGATTAACATGACCTTAGGCCGCGTTCGATGTAAAGAAAACTTATGATGTTTGTGGAATTTTTTTGGAGTGTTTATATAAAAAAAATTGGTTGGTTTCGCGGAAAAAATTTGTGGAGTTGTTTTTTTTAAAGAGAAAACATTTAAAATATCTGAAAATCTAAAAATTATAAGAAAAATTTTAACGTGAGTGTTTTAAAATCATGAGGTGAACTTAATCGCTTTTAAAACGTCGTGACATATTTTTGTATGACACTTTAGGGATTTTGATTGTGTTATGCTTGAGCTAGAATCGCTGACAGAATCGAGGTCCTTAAAGTGTTGTGTGAATGTCGCAAAATAGCATTATGTGCTTATTATGTGCATTGGTAATAAAATGTGTTTTGTTTTGTGACTGATAGCATGTGTTCTCCAGTATTTCTAGGACAGATTCTTCCTATACCATTTGGCAGAAGTCGTATTGTTTTGCTTTTAAAATTCGCATACAATATTTCTTCTGCTAGAATGTTGTAGAAAATTGACAACTCGTTAAGCTACAGTATAATTAAAACCTTGACAGACATTAAGTATTATAAAAAACTGAATTATAGTTTTTTCAAAAAAAAAATTGAAAAACGTTGCCATATCGACTGCAGGTAGTGTTTGTTGTTTAAAATGTTTTGGCTGTGCTAATTACTAATATTTGTAATTACTAGTTGCCTACTTGTGATGTGCAGATGCTAACCAGTTTCGTGTTCAACAATCACCTTTCCGTCTTATTTAGGAATTCATTATTAAGATGACGGCAACAACGTTCTAATTTTGTTTCGTTTCGTAATAATATATATTTTAAGTCGACCTGTTCTCGCATTTTTTTTAAATATACGTGTAAGTGTAGTTAGCAAAAATTTATGTTGGCAAAATAGCGAGAACGGTCGGGGCTACTGCAGAATTTAACAAGTCACTCGAGCCGTTCTCGTTCTTTTTTTAACATTCATTCAATGAAGCAATGCAAGCACTTAAATTTATTACTACTCCTTTTAGTTACGCCGTTTTATTAAAATAATATTTGGAATTTTGACAGCTCTACTGTAAAACATATACCTTGGTGATTACTTGCATTTTAAAACTAGAACCGTGGAAGTGCACATCCTGTTCAAATTTGTGGGTTAGATAAAGGAAATTCCTATTTGCCACTGTTGAATTTAGCTAGTGGTAACTGTAATTTTCTTTCTCTTTCCGACGATTACTCCATAAACTTAAATCATAAACTATAAATTTGATTAATTCATGTTATTACAACTTTAAACTTTTAAATCGATTATCTTCTGACTCAATGAATCTGTTGAGATTAGAACAAGCTTCCGATACATGAAACCTGGCTTTTCGAAAGATATCTTTCAAAAAGTAGTCTCTTTTGTTTGAATCAGACACGATTGGTCCAGTTGAATCACTCAAACTCCTTCTAGTGTAATAAATATTAATTTAAATAAATTTAATATTTATTACATATCATTAGCACGATCACTGACAACTTGCCGATATGAAATACAGGGATAATTTGGGTAATGATTCTTGGTTTTATTTTAAGAGAAAAATCATTCTGCAGTAAGGGTCTATCTCCAATGTTTACATCATTTATCGAGGATTTAAGAAAACGCCTACTTTGGTGTACACTGACCCACGTTAACAGAAATTGCTCTGTTAATACTAATGGTAGAACGTTATTTTTAGAAGACATACCAGCGTTTGCAAATGCGTTTAAATAAAGTTGATAACTTGTTTCAGTCTTCAGATATCCAATTTCAAAAACCTGTTCCATTTTTCTTGCCCATGCTAATTTTTGATTTTGAGGTCACTTTTCTCCAGAAAATTCGTAATAACGTTTAACTATTTATTTCCTATGAATGTAACAATAATAAAAAATAACCTTAAAAAGTTTTTAGAAAAACCCGTAGATTTTATGATGTTTGGGAAAACCTGCAGCAAGTAAAAATGAAAAAAAAAGGTATAAGTTGGAATAACTTCTAGAAACAGCATATCTGAATGCCTTCTCGATCCAAATGATTTGAATCATGCCTTTCTAGGGGATGATCCCTACTCGTGCGATTTTGACTTCAACCAAACTGTGGACCGTATTTACTTGAGGCCGGAGCTAGGGGATTTTGCGGTAGCTATGGAGGACGAAGTATTCAGATATGTAATGTCAAATCTAATTCTATCGGGGAAGATGGCATTCCCGTGCGCTTCGTCAAACTCATTCTACCCCAAATTGTTTGGACTCTGATCCATGTAATTAATTGGTGCATAATCACATCAACCTTTCCGAAGCCGTGGAAAATTGCACGAATTAGGCCGATCGCTAAGAAAGCGATCTTGAAACAAAATTTCTACCCAGTTTCGTCTTCAACAATCAGTTTTCCGTCTTATTTAGGAATTCATTCTTAAGATGATGGAAACGTTATTCTTACTTTGATTCGTTACGTAATAATTTATTTTTTCAGTGAACATTTTTTCTAATTTTTTATAAAATATTGTTAATAGATAACAACAGACAACTGTGCTTTGAAAGTGAGAAGACGTATTGATAATCTAGTCCGTCAAAACATTTAAAAATCTTTTATTTATCTACGCGATTCGTAGAGAGTTACATAAAAAAGTTTCCGTTTGCATACCTTGATAATTTTTTACATTTGTATATTGATTTAAAATCGAAAATACAGATAAAATAACAAATTAACTTCTGTTCATAAGTTGCATCTTGCGAGCGCGATCTCTTTGTTTTATACTCTTACGAGCAAAATGGCGGGAAAGACGCGATCAACTTATCTTGAAAAAGAGAAGCAATCGACTGAAACAGCATTTAAGGAATCTGTTCAAACGCCTAAACTCAACAACAACCCAGCTGAGAGAAAAGGCACCGTCAACAAATTAACACCATCCACCAACAAATCTACAGTGAGCGTGACTATATGCGATTTAGAGGAACGACTAGCTAAGCCATTTGATGAAATTTCAAATCGTATTTCCACCGAAATGGGTTCCTTCTGAGGTGATTCAATTCAACGAATTTCATCAGTCGAAGAAAGGCGTCTTCGCACGTCAAAGAAGTTAACATATCTCTTAAAAGCTTAAAAGAACGGCAAGAGAACGTCGAGATTCGTATTGACACAGTCGAAAAGCCCATCCAATCTCTATACACACAAGAACAAGAGATAATTTCACGGAAACGCAGTAAACAGCTGTTTTCTGTTTACACGCACTCCGGGTCCGTTTATATGAATGAGAATTCGGAAGCAGAAACGATACTGGTAGACAACGAAAGAGTAATGAAAGCCATTGTTATGAGGTGCCAGACGAAGAAGACTTAAGAAGAATATGCAAGCAACAACAAAGCTCGAAGTGTTCATCCATCAGCAAGTTTTTTTCTCTTTCAATCATTTTTATTTTTTCTTTTTATTGTCTTTGCTTGCAATTATCCCATATGCCCATTTTAATGAAATGTTGCTGCTGTAATGAAAAAGAGGTATTTGCTTGTAACCTGAGTGCGTTGTTTGGTTCTCGTAATTTGCTCTTTTTAAAACATAGATTTGAATGAGAGAGGGGTGAGTTCCAGTGATGGTAGTAGTGATGGAATATTGCGACCTATGATAAGAATATTTTGTAATTATAGAGAAGGTTTTAAAGTTTGCCATTTAAATGCACAAAGCTTAAACCCAAAACTAGATGAGTTTAGAGATATTTTTGTTAACTCGAAGGTTGACGCAATCTGTGTGTCGGAAACTTGGTTTATTGATGGCGTGAAAGATGACGTATATGCTTTGAATGGTTATAGTATTTTTCGAGCTGATAGAAGTGATCGTACTGGTGGTGGAGTAGCAATTTATGTTAGAAATCGCCGAAAGGATCAGCTATTCAGTATTTTTTTGTACACTTTATACGCGGTGATAAGAGTATTTGTTTAGGGGTGGTGTATAGGCCAAATCGAAATATTGATTTGACGCCTATTTATGAAATAGTGTAAGTAGTGTCAACCTGCTCAACTAATGTAATTATTTGTGGCGACTTCAATAGTAACTTATTGGATGAAGATCTCTTAACCCAAAATATGCAATCATTTGACCTACAACCAGTCAATATTCAAGTTCCTACCCATTTCGCCAGTTCCTCCAGTACCCTTTTAGATGTGCTTTTTGTAAATAATACTGACAAGGTATTGCTCTATGACCAAATTTCTGCACCAGCCTTTTCGAAGCATGATTTAATGTTTCTTACGTATGACTTTGATATTGGGGATATTGTCGGCACAGCAAGTTATACGTACAGGGATTTCAAAAATATTGACCGACTTTCTCTTGGACAGCATATTAATTGTATTCCTTGGAGCCTTGTTTATTCTATGCCCTCACCAGATGATCAAGTCGATTTCATAAATAGAAACGTAAATCTTCTTTTTGATACGTACGTTCCGATCAAAACAGGAACTGTTAGAGAAAGAACTAAAGCATGGTTTACAAATGAGATTCTAGCGCTGATGAAGGAACGTGATGTGGCGTATCGACGGTGAAAACGTTTTCGTGAGGAAGAGCTTCATCAAGTTTATAAGAACTTGCGAAATAGTGTCGTCCGTGAAATAAGAATTGCAAAGACGCAATTTTATTCAAACCGCTTCAGCTCCTCTTTAAACAGTCGGAAAATATGGAATAGTATTCGCGAATTAGGAGTTGGTAAACAAAAGTTAACTTGCTCTAACAATATTGATCGCAATGAGCAAAACAGCAAGTTCTTGTCAAATCCACTTTCAAGTACCTCAGTTGCAAATTGTTTATTTAATGGTGCTGTCTCTCCAGCTCCAACGTCATTTACTTTTAATAGGGTCGATGATACCGATATAGTAGAAAGCTTTTTGTCGGTCAAGTTACATGCTATAGGAGTTGATGAGATGTTTTAATGACTGGTATTTTTCCGAAACGATGGAAATTGGCAAAAATAATTCCGATCCCTACAAACTCAATCGGTGATGAATTTAGACCCGTAGCAATCCTGCCTTTTCTTTCCAAGATATGTGAAAGGATCATGCATAAACAACTAAATGAGTTTCTCATTCATAATAATTTGCTGCTTCCAGTTCAGTCAGGCTTCCGAGCTAAACATAGTTGTACAACAGCCCTGTTAAATGTAGTTGAAGATATTAGGGATAGACTGGATAATGATTATATTACGTTTTTAGTATTATTAGACTTCTCTAAGTCTTTTGATATGTATCACTCTATTCCGATCAAGAAATTAAGACACTACTTTTCCGTTTCTCCTTGTGCAATTAAGCTAACCTCATCTTATCTAAGTGAAAGAAAGCAGGCTGTGTTATTAGAGGGCGTTCTATCTGATTTTCTTCCCTTAACTAAAGGTGTACCCCAACGGTCGATTTTAGGGCCTCTCTTATTTTCAGTTTGCATAAATGACATAGCTACCGTGATATTGAACTCATCGAATCACATCTATGCTGATGATATTCAGATTTATCGAAGTTGTCCGTTAGGCCTCATTGAGGATTGTGCTAATGATTTAAATGAAGAGCTTCAACGAATTTCAGATTGGTCATTAAAATGTGGCTTAGTAATCAATCCAGGGAAATCTAAATGTTTGATTATTTCTAAAACTAAATTAGATTTGTCATATTTTCCAAATATAATGTTGAATGATTCAAATATTGATTTCGTTGATTCTTCAAAAAATCTAGGTGTAGTCTTCAATAGAACACTAACATGGAACAACCATATAAATTCTATAGTAGGTAAGACATATGGTGTTTTTCGAACTCTATGGATTGTCCAAAAGGTTACACCATTCAAAACAAGACTGCTTCTTGCTAAGGCTTTAGTTATTCCCATACTTATTTATGGATGCGAAATTTTTTATAATTGGGACGCCGAGAGCAAAAGGAAGCTGCAAGTAGCATTCAATACCACAATTAGATATGTTTATTGTCTCAGAAGATATGACCACGTTTCACATCTTGCTAAAATCTTAGTGAACATGTCATTCGAAAACTATATTAAATTTCGCACGCTCATTCTTCTTTTCAGCATTCTTAAATGTAGGCAAATAACATACCTTTACGAAAAAATCCAGTTTCCGGCATCCAACAGATCTGCTTGTTTATTGTTTCCGCGATTTGCATGTCTAACATCTGAGAGACAGTTCTTTATTGCTGCTATCCGTCTATGGAATTCACTCCCACGCAACTTACGAGAGTTAGATAGCGCACGACGGTTTAAAAGCGAACTTCAACACTTTCTTAAACAGAACAACTAACTTAAATAATAAAATTGATGTAGTTATAGTATATAAAATTTAACGTAACTCTTTTTTAAAATACATATAATAAATTTAATAAAATTAAACTTAAGTTATAACTAAATATTTTCCTTTCACAACTTTATAAGTGAATTCTTATTGTGAATGTATGTACACAAAATAAAATAAAATAAATAAAATAGCTGATTCATGCAAACTCGAAGAAGAAGTGACTGATCTTCAAAAGAGATGTGAAGCTTTCGAACGGCGAGAAATTGCAGCTGATGGCAAAATTTTTGGTCTACCCCAGCTACCAAATGAAAATTTAAAAACACTTTTTCACCATCTTTGCCATAACATCGAATGTATGACCCCGAAATTGAAAGGCATTTTCCGTCGAAGTCGAAGAGCACATTCAAACAGAGGCAAAACTGACTCTGCCATCGTAGTCAAGTTCAACACTCCTCGCGAAAGAAACTCCGTCTTGTATGCAGTGGCTTTTTTTTGCATAAATCATAGGTTGCTATGCCTCCAAGACGTAGACATTAAAGCAGAAAACAACAACAACATCTATATGTACGGGAGTCTAACTAAAAAAAACCGCTCCATATACCAGCGAGCTATGCGTCTCAAGCGCAGCAAAGAGCTGTCTCTGTTTACACACATTTCGGTGCCGTTTAGAGAGAGAGAGTGCAGAAGCTGAACCTATATTGGTAGAGAATGAGCGATTATTAAATGCGATTGCCGCGAGGTGCCTGCCGAAGAAGACGCATAAAACAACAAATCAACACTGATCGTCACCAACAAGTATATAGTGTCATTTCTTAGTTTTTGGTTTTCTTATTTTACTTTCTTTTTTAACTGTTGTACTGTCTTTGCTTGAAATTATCCCCAATGCCCCTTTTCATAAATTTGCGTTGCTTTAAGAGGAAATTTATGTTCTTGATCTGCGTGTATTACTTGCTTTTCGTATTACTTTACATCTCACATATAGATCTAGATGAAAGTAGAGTGAGTTCCATTTGTGGTGGTAGAGAGTACACGGTTCGACCTATGACAAGAATTTTTTGTAATCATGACTACGGTCTTAAGATTTGCCGTTTGAATGTGCAAAGCTTAAGCCCAAAACTGGATGAATTTAAAGACATATTTGTAGACTCAAAGGTTGATGCAATCTGCGTGTCGGAAACTTGGCTTAATAATGATGTGGAGGATGCTGTCTATGATATAAGCGGATACTAACTTTTTCGAGCAGATAGATGTGATCGTACTGGTGCGATATTCATTAGAATGGGCTTAATCTGTCGACGAAGATGTCGCTCACCAAAAGGCTCTGCCTCTCAATATTTATTCGCATGTATAACTTGGGACGAAAGGAGTGTTTGCTTAGGTGTTGTTTATAGACCAAATAGGTATATTGATTTGACACCTATTTACGACGTCTTGGAAGAAGTTTCGACTTGCGCAAGCAATGATGAAAACATGCAATTGTTTGATTTAAAACCCGTGAATTGTCAAGTCCCTACGCACTTTACCAGGTCCTCCAGTACAGTCTTTTTTGTAAATAATCCTGACAAAGTATTATTTTATGATCGAAGCAGGATTTATTATTTCTGAGGTATGACTTTGATATTGAAAATAATGTAGAAACATCCACTTATACATACAGAGATTTCAAAAGTATTGATATGCCCTCTCTTGAACAACACATTCATTTGATTCCATGGAACCTTATCTATTGTATGACCTCTCCAGATGACCAAATTAAGTTCTTACAAAACAATGTAAATCTTCTTTTCGATTTATACATTCCAATAAAAACTGGTAGTGTAAAAGACCAAACAAAAGCCTGTTTAACGAATGAAATTCGAAATTTAATGACACAACGTGATTGAGGCGTATCGACGATGGAAACATTTTCGGGTAGAAGAGCTTCATCAGGCTTACAAAAGTCTACGAAATAGTGTTGTTCGTGAAATACGCAATGCTAAGACACGATTCTATTCCAACCGAGTTTGTTCTTCCTCAGGTGGTCATAAACTTTGGAATGACATTCAAAAATTAGGGATCGGGAAGCAAAAAGCTACTTATTCTACCACAATCGATCCCAAAGAACTAAATCGAACGGTTTTGTCAAACCAACTTTGCAATGCTCCAGCAGTTAACTATTCATTCGAGGATGCTTCTTTACCGATTGAAACGTCTTTTGTATTTAATAGGGTAGATGAATTGGACATAGTAGAAAGTTAAGTCCAATGCTGTAGGTGTCGATGAGATAAATCCGATTTTTGTTAAAGCGGTCTTGCCGTTACTATTACCTTTTGTGACTCATATCATTAATACTGTTTTCATGACCGGCATCTTTCCCAGCGAATGGAAATTTTCAAAAATATTTCCAATACCTTAGAGCTCTAAAGGTGAACAATTCAGACCAATCTCCATCTTACCTTTTTTATCTAAAATATGTGAAGGAATTATGCATAAGCAACTTAATTACTACCTTATTGAAAATATCTTGTTGCTACAAGTACAGTCGGGTTTCCGAGCTAAACACAGCTTTGCAACTGCTTTGCTGAACGTCATAGAAGATATAAGAGACAAATTAGATAGGGACAATGTTACTTTTCTGGTACTCTTAGACTTCTCCAAAGCTTTTGATATGGTTAATCACTCGATTCTGCTCAAGAAATCAAGACGCTTTTTTTCAATTTCCTCCACAGCTGTTAAACTAATATCATCCTATCTCAGACCGTGTCACTTGATGGCAAACTTTCCGATTTTCTTCTCTTAAGGAAAGGAGTTCCCCAAGGCTCTATTCTAGGGCGTCTTTTGTTCTCCATATATATTAACGATATTGCTTCTGCCATACTAAGTTCATATAAGCATATCTATGATATACAAAATTATCAAAGCTGTCCTTGGGCCTAATTGAAAATTGCGTCAGTGTTTTAACTGAGGATCTGGAACGAATTTCTGATTGGTCACTCAAAAGCGGCCTAATACTTAATCCAACAAAGTGTAAGTGTTTAGTTATTTCTAAAAAAAAGTTAGTTCTGTCTTATTTCCCTCACCTAATGCTAAACGGCTTTGAAATTGAATTTGTTGAGTCTTCGAAAAATCTAGGTCTTGTCTTCAACAGAACCCTTACATGGAACAACCATATAAATACATTAGTAGGGAAAACTTACGGTATTCTACGAACCCTATATACTGCTCAAAAGTTTATTCCTCTCGAAATAAGACTGCTACTTGCTAAAACGTTAGTCATACCGGTACTTATCTACGGATGTTAAATTTTTTATGGATGTGATGCCGAGAGTAGAAGGCGACTTCAAGTGGCTTTCAATACTACTGTTCGATATGTATACGGTTTAAAAAGACATAATGACGTTTCACATCTTGCAAAACACCTAGTTAACATGTCGTTTTGTAACTATATACAATTTCGAACAGTCATACTTATTTTTAACATTCAGTTTCCGGCATCTAACAGATCTAACAGATCTTCATGTCTGATTCTTCCGCGTTTTTCTTGTCTAACAGCCGAAAGACAGTTTTTTGTTGCTGCTATCCGCCTTTGGAATTCACTCTCACATAGCTTGCGAGACCTAAATAATGCACGACGATTCAAATTTTTTTTAGAAACTAGAGCAACCTTTTTCCCATCCCTCTCCCACTTCAAGCAATTTCAATTTCAATTAGAATTAATTTAAAATAAATTCAGAACATAAGAATAAGCCTAATTAATATAAAAGCAATTTAACTTAACTTTCAAACCATTTATATATTGTATATGAATTAAAAACTTTCTATCTTTCACAGACTTATAAGTGAATTCTTACTGTGTATGATACAATAAATAAATCTAAATCTAAATCTAAATCTAAGGAGAAATCTGTTGGGGAAATAACAAGAACAGCCGACTCTACTGTAGAATTTAACAAGTCGATCGTGCTGTTTTTGTTCTTTTCTCAACATTCACTCCATGAAGCAACACAAATATTTAAATATTTGAATCTCAATTTGATGGATTCATAAAGAACACTATGTTAACACAAAAATTTTAAATTCTAATGAAACGGACGTCATCACTTTCAACTACAGTCTGAAGCCAAAAATGCATGGTAAGATCCTTTTACATTTTAAAGAGAAGAACTAAGAGCGGAAATTTTCTAAAATTAATACTGGACTTCTACCTTCAGTATCTTAAGCAATTTCCGCCGAGAAAAATTTCCGTATTTTACCATTAAGACCTACTACTCCTTTTTGCCACGCCGTTTTGCTAAAATAGTTTTTGGAATTCTGCAATTATACTGCAAACCATATTCAAATTGTTGAAGTTCGTAGGTTAGATAAAGAGAATTGCTATTTACCACTGTTGAGTTTAGCTAGTGGTAAAGGTAATTCTCTTTTACTTACCGATGACCAGTAAAATCGAAAATTACAAATTTCTTTAATTCATGCCATTACAACGCTACAGTGCTGCCCATAAACCTTAAATCTTCATATTCGTTGAAACAAATAAACAGTGTTAACGTATCAAGGCAACAAAACCCGAACCGAGGCCTGTAAAAATAAGGACAAATAGTAGTAGAGTCTCAGTTGGTATACAATAGATTACACTGAATAGCCTCCGCCCGAGGCTGTTACACTGAGAGGACAATACAAATTCCGCCCTCACGCAGTGCGAACCATTTAGCTCGGACTTCTCACTGAGGTGAGGATAGGAATATCCCAGTTAACGAACAACAAGGATACTGAACGGTGTTGCCTACCTTCTGAGCTATTGAAGGCAGCGGGAAATATCTTGGTAGATACCAACTTATTTGAGAGAGGTTTGTTCAGCAGAAAGTATGACTTAATCATAAAATCTTAGCATCGTCTGCCCGATAAAAGATTCTGCTGCCATTTGTCGACCTGAATTATATTTCTTATATTTTTAACTAGCAGAGGCGATGTTTTTAATGTTTTTAACTCGGGGACAGTATGAGATCCCTTCGGATTTTAACAAGTACGCCACTAATGTGCTTCACGCCAGTATGTTCTGCGTGTTTAGTAATAATAGCGATTTAGCGATTTTTATGGGAGCTAATTTTTCGCATCCACAACAAGAGCTGAAGTCTAAATTATACGAACTCACTATAAAGTTAGGCTAGCAAGCTGGGAAAATATATATCGGAGTATATACAGTAGGCTCAATCACAACCCGCAGAAAAATAATTGCTTTTGTTATAATTAGAAAATAGAAGAAATAATGGTGATTCTACTATTGAGGCTACATTGAGGATTCTCAAGCCTGAACTGTGTACCCCACTGTAGAGACTTACTTATTAACGGGTGGTCCAAATACATGTATCGTTTTGAACGATATGTTATTTTCACACCGGCAGCTCTTTCCCGAGTGTCAGTTAGCGTTATACGTCCGCAGAACGAATTGAATCGCCTTACGTTTGACTTGACTATTGCAAACTTATTTCAAAACCGAGTGCTGTGTTGCCCCAACAATGCGTTTATTGAAAAGAAGTTTTGGTCGAAATGAAGCACCCACCTGCTTCACAAGTTTGTGCAAAGAGTTAATGAGACTGACCTACTTGCCGACTAGAATGTGGTTGCTGTGGTCCGAATTATTTCGAAAATACTGCTGGAAACGCCATATCGGTCAACGAAATCATGATTATCCAATTTTTGTGCACTAATATTGAAGACATGGACTTGGACGATCTTTGGTTTCAGGACGATGGCGGGAACCCATCAAAAAATCGATATTTTCCGCTGTAAATTCGGTAATCTTTTTATCAGCCGATTTGACTCCATTGACAATCCAGAAATGATCTTTGTTCAGTTTAAAAAGAAACTTCGACAACCATGTACCTAGCTGCAATTTTGTATTTAATTTTATGGGAAGATGTAAAAATAGCATTTATTTTGATTTGACTCCTTAAATAAAGTGCATGTGGTGTCACTTTTACATAGACCTAAAGGTCCAAGGTTTAGGAGATGACTATATAGACCCAGAATATGAGAAAAATGATTACGAACTTTTTGTCGAATATGCATATGTTACAAGAACATGATGATATTGTCAAATCAGTTGGTTCATGTCGTACAATTTCTCAGATCTTTTCATTATGAAACGTGTGGCCCATGTCATAGGCACTTTTTCTTTTTCTTCGCTTTTTCATCTTTATTCCTCACAATTTCAATTTCATATTTTATAGTGCGTTTTCAAAAAAAAAAAAAAACAACAATTTTGTCGGAAGAATAGTGAGATGTCGCTTTACAGCTGTAAAATTAAGCCAGTCGTCAAGCGCCGTTCTCACTATTCTTCCAACATCTACTCAGCGCAATGATAAAAATTATTCAATAATAACTTCAATATATTTTTGTTTTTATTCTTATTTCTTAGGATGTTGATGAATCTGTAGAAAATACTTGATCAACACAAAACGCATGTTGCGATTCAAAGATACATCTGTGTATCATTTGATCAAAAGTCTTATTGGTATGTTGGCTAAAACATTGCATCCAATATCGCTTTTGATGAATTGTTTTAGCAGAATGATACAAGCATAAGCAAAGACATGTAGTGTTTACATTCTCATTCATATATATAATATTTTCTTACTCAAAGTTGTGGGTGAAATGAGGAAAATTATCTCTTACCGCTGTTGAGTTAAGCTAGTCGTAAGAGTAATTATCTTCATTTTGCTTATAGCAGTTTCAAAAGTGAAAATATTTTATTGAAAACTTTGTAAGTGCATACATTTTTTCGATTGCAGCAAAAGACTCAATAACGTCACCACAAATATCCTGTCTTACTTCCTAAATCCCACCCTTCATTGGCAAATTACGGCAACGCTTTTGGAAAGTTGTTGTGAGGAGAATGTCGTAGATTGTGGTAGACGGATGAATGCACTGCTTTAAGAATCGGCCCAAGTTACTCACACAAATTATCGGAAAACTTCTCCTGTACCGGGTGCATCCTGTAGAGGTTTTCCAAAGGACTCAAATTGAATTCTTCGTGTCATTCTATATCACACAAAACCTTCATCTTGCTCGTATTTGTATGGCATATGTCTCAGTTTTTTTCTGCTGCCCTGAAGAGGTTCGTTAACGGGCAACGACTATGCCCATAACTTTTTTTGTTATAATGCATCAATATAGGATCGGTTCCTGGTGTGCTGCTTAAAATATTCAGTTCCATCACACTCCGCCTTGAACTTCTCATTTTGGAGGCCTCTGAGAAACCGATATGAAGGCAACAAAGTGTGATTTGTTGCTAACGCTGGGCCATATATCAATCTGTTTGTCTAAATTTAGGATAACATCCTAATATAATATAATTATCAATGTTCCTTATTATCTCGTCCTTTAGCTCCTAAATTATTGCTGGCTTATTAGCATAGACCTTACTTTTGAGAAAATGCCAAAGAACGGAGTGCGAGGGTGTCAAACCGCACGGTCTCGTTTAATAAAGTTCTTGCTGCATTGTCTATTTGGTAAGCGACGTCATCTTGTTAGAAGCACATATCGTTCTCATTCATATCATCAAATCTGGGCAATAAAAATCTGCCAAGCTGCAATATCGCCCACCATTCATAGCAACAGCATTACCGGCTATCGGCCACACTTTCGTTCGAGAGCGGTCGGATTGACGCAAGTGGTACTGTATTTTATTCCCAATTGGACGGTTTCTTTTTTTCAGGCAACTAATGTCTCGTGAGCTGAATAGTTACCTAAAATACTCGTACAACAAGAACTCAGTTTACACTAATAATTTAGCCTCCCCATTAACTGTTGGATTCTACTCATGGAGCGAAATAACAACACTGACGAAATGAATGACTGAATTCGTAACATCTTTATCTGTGGGGCTGTCAATATTCTTATTTTTCTCGTACATCTTCCAAAATTTATAGATAGATATAAACAATACTGTGGAGTTTTCGTGCCACCGTAGCCACACCACGCTGACCCTATATACGATACCGTCATTGCAACGTGGCTTATGACTGGGCCTAAGTATTTTGGCTTTTTGCAGTTTGGTACGATGACTCTTTCTAATAAATGTAGTTCTAAGTACGACCGTGATCTTTTGAGCCTTTATCCAATTTTCGGATTAATAGTAGTAGTCAATCCTGACAAGCCGATGTGGTGCTTCAATAGAAAGTCTTGCACAGCATTAAAAAGCAACAAAATTTCAACACTCTCTACATGGACTCCAACTTAGACTTCGAATTGCCCGGCTATCTTCGCTGCACATTTTGCTTCCATTTTAAAGTCGCATATCATTCTTTTATACATCTCGTGGACATTTTGAGGTTTTAGTCGAACGCTTTTCCCATGCAGATCCTTCGCTATGCTTTTCAATCTTTATCCATGAATTTTGAATCTCGTCATATGCCGAACTATACCCCATAAAGCCGAACTAATTGGAGTTTAATAATATTGCGTTGTCGACTGTCTAGGAGTTTCTCATATATCTCCATAGTATGCGACATTTGTTTCATCGAACCAATTGTAGCATTTGCTTGTCCAAATTCAATCTTCATCTATTTTTCTTAAGGATGAGAAGAAAACTGGTTCACGTGTGAGCTAAACTGCCACTTCACAATTTTGTGTAGCCAACTTCGAAGTTTTTAACTCCGCCATAGTCGGTCCCCAGCCCGGTTGAGAAAGGAGGAGGGAAACAGAAGAATATCTTATCCATCCAGCACATACTGTACTAAGCGCTCGCATCTGGGCAAGCACAGCTCGGAGAACTGAATCGGCCTTATACAGCCGCACAATTACCAGACTTTTTAGATCACTACAAAGCCCTGCCTAGATGGCAGCGTGCCAGAAGATAGATCGGACAAAACTAGGGTGGACATTAAGAGTAGAACTAAGCTCTGCGGATTCGTCTAACAAATATTTAGGTACTTGCGAGCAATTTAAAGAGCACAAACTCTAGCTAATCGAATTCAGAGTGGTTCATGGCTAGCTCTTGCTGTCAACACGTCAACAGCCACAATGGACCCAGCAATCTCCTAATCAATTAACCGTCTACAAAAGCCAGAGAAGTCATGAAGGTTTGTCGTCTTAAAAATTTTGGTCGAAAGTTTTACCACAAAATAAACGGAACGAGAAACAAATGCTGATCTAAAGTCGGCGGGACGAAGAGTAGCAGTAGAGTCCCTGTTGGTGCTGCTGAAATGACAAGCGATTTCGTATAAGAAGATCTACCTAGCTCCAGAAATAAATTGGACGTCTTCTATTCAAAGTGTGGTAAGTGTGAACTTTTCCGAATTAATATCACCTCCTTTCAGCTCAAAAATCACTCTCAGCAGGCAGTGTAGGTAAGTCTATTAATTTTGAAACCCATATCCTCCACTAAAACTTACCGAATTTGTTGTACACGTAGATAGATTGAATATAACTTAATGTGCGCGCTTATTTAATTATGAAAGTGTTGGAAGCTTTTTCTATAAATTAGAACTGTGCCATTTTAGGAGAGGTGATATTTTTATGCTTTTTTTAGTTTTGCAAAAAATATCGCTTCTCCTAGTATGTTGCAGTTACACCTGCAACTATATTAAATATTATACATATTTTTTTAAAGCAATCACTGAAATGGAACTCAAGAAATTAAGTATTGAATCTAAGCCCTACAAAAATATTTACACTCCTGTAAGCTTATCTGCACGTTGGATCTTAAAACAGAAGGGGCTAAACGACGTCAAAACTGCAGCTAAATTTCCGACCACAAACATTCAATATAAGTTTTTTATTTTCTTATTATTTTGATTTTGTATTTATTAGAGTAACTATAAAATATATAAATTTGGGCACTACAGTGCGATTAAGATTATATTATTGAAAGGAATCTTCCTTCATTATTTGGCGAAGTGGACTGTTCACAATGGATTTGGGCTTTAACCAAGATCTACCTCATTTTATGCTGTCTTGCGGTAATCGACTCATTAAGTGCTGAGATTTAATTTTTTTTTTGTAATTTGCGCCCTCTCAAGGGACTTATGTACCCTTAAAGTGTTTGCACACAGCGCGGGCGAAGGAAAATCAGGGATGCTGGAAAGAGAGGTACCGGTGAACGCTGGTTTTAAATGTTTGAAGGTTATAATGACTAGGGAATAAAGAGTTATTCAAGGCATTCCATAAGCGAGTTGTACGGCTTAGGAACGAATCACGATATTTTAGAGCACGTCCGAAAGTGGGCTTGAGGGTATTCTGATGAGCATTCATAGCGAGACGGGTGTTAGGGTTAAAAGTTTGAAGGGGTGGAATGCTACTGGCGATTTCAGTGGAGCACTGGTGGTGGAAATAGCGATAAAACAGAATGAGACACAAGACATTACGTCGGTGTTCGTGGGTGTCCGTTGTGTGAGTGATATTATTATCACCTATGAGTTTTATCGCACGATTTTGGATTCTATCTAGCAAGTGCAAAGGGATCTTAGGGACACCTGACCAGATGTGTGCGTTGTACTCTAGTTTTGGGCGGATAAACGACTTATACATTGAATCCTGCCCATGACAAGTCTTTAAAGTTTTTCATTTGTGTAATTGGAACACAGACAGAAAAATTCTCCGTGTGAAGGCATAACACTGGCACGTAGATTTGGTTGTTGTAGAGTTTCAAGCACAAAAAACTAGTGCGAATTATATCCTTCGAATCACTCTGAATGAAGAAAAAACTCTCCGTCCTGTTCGAACTCCCACCCCTGGAGACCGAATATCGAAACCAAATACACCCGAGTTTCAAACCACTACAAAAACAATTTTCCTTTCTCTCCTCCTTTCCACCCGCGCCGTGGGCACAGTAAAAGGTTATCTCACCCCTTAAGCGCGCGTAATTTATACAAAAAAAAAGAAGCCAGATCAGAGGGGTTGAAGTATTCATTACATCGCTTGAGGAAACCTAGACATTTCGCAGCATTTTTGTCGACATCGAATATATGGTAATTCCAACGTAAGTTGTCACTGACACACGAATGGAAAGATTATCGGTTTCGACGATGCAAGTGCCATTCATGGATAATGGCTGGGTGTTTAAATTTCACTTTAACGACAGCAGGCAGCATTGTATTTTGGAACCATTAAATTTCACTCTGTTAATAGTTTCACAATTGGTTATGCTGTTACTATCGGAATTTAATAAGCTTAACATACTCTTCTACAGCCGAAGAGCAGGGATGTGAGTCAGGGAACGAATATGAAAAGCCGAGAGTACTGTCGTCAGCAAAGGAATATATTGGATTAGAAGTAGCAGACAAGAGATCGTTTATTAAAACTAAAAAGGGTATCTGAGACAAAAATATCAGACTTGAAAGCATCCAAGACAACTTGAATTTAACGTTCCGAAAGTTACTTTCTAATCCATTGTAGAAGAGAGTCGTCGATCCCAAATTCAAGCATTTTCGACAAAAGAGCCTGATGCCAAACTCTGTCAAATGCGTTAGAAATATCAAGTGTAAATATCTTGCCTTCGCCAGATTGATGTACGCTTTGGTTCCACTTTTCGGTGAGACATGCCATCAAAACACCAGTGGACCTGTTGCTACGAAAACCATATTGCCGGTCATTGAGAAGTTTTCGTGTTTCGAGATATTTCATGAGCTGACGATTTATCAGCGTTTCCATGACCTTGAAAAGAAGGGACGTAGGTGCAATGGGTCTGTAGGAGGAGAGAGAAGATGAGTCGCCTCATCCTTTGCAGATATCACTTTTTTCTGCAGCTAGGACAGAGCTTCTGTAATCGCCAAAATTTCCTCCTCGAACACGCTTCAGGAAAACGGAAAGAGAGGCTTAGGTTTAGCTTATCTGAGAAAACACCGTCACCAACCCTGCTATCGGTTTTAGATCCATCTATGTAAAAGTCGATTAACTTGTCCTCCATGAAAGCATCTTCCTTCCAGAAGGATCTAAAGGGGGAGCTTACATGGAAGTCTTTGTCAAATCAAAATTCAGGTATGGTGTAATCGATGTTCTGTGAGGATTCCTAATGAACTAAGAATGTGCAGTCACTTTAAGACGAATAGCTGCTATCGCAGCTATTGATTCACAGCCGAACCCTCATGCCTTTTGTCTGCGATAGAGGGTTAAGGGATTCTTTATTGATCACCATCAACTAAGAGCCCCTTAGTTCCTCCAGTATCGCGACTTTCCAGTCATGAGTCGGGAGGGTCGGGTTGCTCAATAGATCAATAGATATGGCACAATATGTTTGGCACATGCGATAAACTTGACGAGGCCTTCGTGGCAGCCAGCGTTGCTTGTGATGAGAGGTGGTCTGGGTTTTCCCTCATGATGGACAAGACGTTGTTCGAAAGCTTTAGCTTGACTAACTGCCACCGTTCAGGTGTTATTGATCCGTCGGTGTCGTTTCTGTCGCTTACCGCGATCGGTAATGCATCCTTCTGGACTTCGCTGAAAGACCTCAGAGATGTGCTGTTGTAAGACCCATTTTTTTTTGGTGCTGTAGGTTTTGGGCCTCTTGGCACGGTTTCCTCCAACGATCTCTGATGCTTGGGAGAATCTTTTGGTGTTTTGGGAGCGGTGGAAGCAGTGGGTAATCCGTCTTTTCAGATGCTGTAAGCCCAGTCAATCTTGGTCTTTATATCCGCGCTTCTCTCAACCTCCGCAATGGATGCCGTTGCGGCTTAACCCCAGATTTCTCTTTTGGGGGAGGAGTTTTAATAGCAGGGACAAGTTCGTGGCCCGCTACAAACTTGCTTCTGTTAGGGGTGGGGGAAGTAATAGGACCATGGCTTGCCACAGTATTAACATTCCTTGAACATTTCTTTTTAATATCGTTGCGCTTGCCTTTAGACGGTGGTTCCCCATGGTCTGCCATAGTTTTACCTCCGCTCGACAATGTAGGAGCCTTGCCGATAGTCGGTGCGGTCACCGTTCTACCGCCCGGTATTAAAAGAGTACCGGCCTTGGCTTTTGTTTTATTTGAGATATTATCCATAATATGGTCCCACGAGTAGCGAAGAAAGGGTGGTCCATCTGTACAGAGATCCATTGTAATACAGATAAGACTAGCTAAACCGAAAGTCGCCAGGTATTCGGATACTCCATTCATGACTGTGCTATTTTTTGAGATGCTGAGCCTTCAGCCAGGTTGATCTTCGGCACGGGTGGTGTGACACCTTGATCCAGCCCAGTTCACATAGTATGGTAGAAAAGATTATGATTGGACAGACATACCCTCGCTCTGACATATTTTTCTGATGCCAGGACTGTTTGTTGTTTCACTATAATGGTCAGGCACTTAACACGGTGGCACAATCCTCCACTTGAAGGGCAGCTTTTTCAGATGATAATGCAGTACTGGGGGTTGACCCCTTCTAGTGAGTCGTTTGAAATTGTAACAAAGCATGACCTTCAAGCATATCGGAGTGTGAATCTGCCTTTGATATCGCCATCGGCACAATCTTGGGACTACCTGCGCCAAAACATCATCCTTTGTCTAAATGATGCATGCGTACTGAATATCTCACATATGTATGTGGTTGCGCAAGCCCAAGTGTTAAATTATATTGACGCAGTCAGACTCCGAATATCGCAAAAAGTTTCTGCTTATCTTCAGAGACTCACCATCTCCTTGGATCCACCACCTGGAACCTGTGACCTATTCCAACGATTTTGCAAGGATATACGAGTACTACAAGAAAGTTCGATACTTTTCAACAGTTTTCCAACTGAACCATATTATCTCACAAAATGTATGTATTCTAACGAAAGGCAATGATTCAGACCTAAAGATATATTTTAATGTATGCCTACACCGTTCTAGAGGATAGAGAGGACACATTGTTATACTTGGAGTACCATATACTTCGAACCAATATTCTCTGCGCTCGGAACAGGAAATAGTCTTCAATCAACATTAAATAAAATATCATTGTCTGTGAGTTTTAAGTAAATGTGAACAAGTTTGTTATACATATATAGAAGTAAAGTGTATCCTTGTGTATATACATATATACAAAATAAATCAACTCGAATATCGGAAAGATAGGGAAAATTGTCCAGCACCACTTTATAGTAAGATTAGTGGTATAGGCGGTTTTTCTTGTTTTTTCGATAACCATTTCAACGGATAAACAAACGAGCCCCAGATATTCTAATAACTTACTGTTATCAGGGCAACTTTGGGCCTTAAGTAGAGTACACTCGTATTTTCTTGCATATAGGGTGACGAAAATGAAGTCTCCCTAAAAATATCATGTGGTTTTGAATTCCGAGAAGATACTGTTCAGACTTCAGACTTCTGTTACAACACAGTGACTTGCTGTTCAAGCCGGGTCAGTGGTGTTCTGCTTCTTCTTTTTCTGAGTTTAAAATTCAAAGTTTGCTTGGGCTTATTTTCAAAATCTATCACTAAGATTCATTTGCTTTCAATATTCCTACTTTTGATTTCATTCCACCTTACATAAATCTTCCTCTATCACAATGAACCCTTAGATATTGCTTGGATCAGACCGCATTCACAAACCCTTTATATCCCTTCTATATAATATTTTTCCAAACTAGACCTTAATAACGCATATTTAGTTTTTAAATTTAATATCGTCTAAATGAGAGCCGTGGCATTCGAGGCATTCTTGGACCCGGAGCCGCAACTTCGCAGGGTGATTATCTTCCTGTAGGGGATATATGGCCCGAATATCGTTATTTTTCTTATTGGGGTATACCCACAAAGAAGCAGTAGCATGTCGATTGTGGAGGCCAGGCATTTGCTAATTTATTTACTAGGAAATGCTGGCCCGAACTTTGTCTTCAACATTTTACCTGTTTTTGGGCCGACAATGTCTAGATAAAGTGGCGGTCGATTATTAAACCTGGAAAATAACTATACTTCCGGGAAAAGAAACACGTCGATCATTCCCTTGGGCAAAAGTGGACACCAGTTGGTGGTTTTCGACACTATAAACGTTTTCGATGGCGTTCTGTATGGTTGCTGAGATGACAGCAACACACTATTCACTCAACCATCAACACAGAAATGTCCATCATCACTAGACAGTATGTTTGCCAGCACTTGTGCTGTTGGGAAACGTTCCAGCATTATTAATTTTTTAATTTCTGATTTATGTAGGGACCGCAACATTCTTCATCGATTTAGGCTGATTTCGAGTAATACTGTCGTCATCTACGTTGAGAATACTGGACAGGTTGTCTTGTCTGAACCTTCGAGTCTAATACCAGACCAAATGCTTAGTCGGCCCATGTCGAATATGGAAGAACGTATTAATAGCGTAACATTCCCAAACCAGATTCAATGCTTTTCAATATCGAACGCTTCCATTAGTATGTCAGATAGGTCCTACATAGGAGCACCTGACAGATAAATGGCTGGGGCCTTAAATTTCGCTTTCGTGAAAAGAAGTAGCATTGTGTTTCAAAAGCATTATATTCCAATCTCTTGGTTGTTCCCCATTTACTTATGCTGCTTATTCTAATTTGCTGCCGAAAAGCAAGGATGTGAGCCCATTAACGAATATAAAAGGCAGAGTGTACTATCGCCTATGGAATATAACATTGTTCAAATTTCCACGGCGGCTACTCTGGGTGGCGAAATGTCCAATTTTCCATGACTCTGGCGCATAAATTAGGCTGAATTTGACCGACGACATTGGTTATGTTGGCTTTGAATGCCGCTGTGGTTTGTGGCTTATTCGCATAGACCTACGACTTCAGAAAACCCCGCAAGAAAAAGTCTAACGGGGTCAAATCGCACGATCTCGGTGGCCAGTTCTCATCACCTCCACGTGAGCGTGAGCTATATGGTACATAGAGCCATCTTGTTGTTACCACATGTCGGTGGTGTCCATATCATCCAATTCAGGCCAAAAGAAGTTGGTAATCATGGACCTATAGCCTGGCCAACGTCGTTCTCAAAGAATTACGGACCGATGACGCCGCCAGCCCAAAATTCACATCAAAAAGTGACTTTTTCGGGATGCATTGGACGCTCTTCGAACTCATGTGGATTGGTATCGTCCCAAATTCGACAATTTTCATCCAGAAATGGGCCTCATCGTTCTGAAGATGATTTTTCGCTGAAAATGTAGGTCAGTTTTAAACTGCTCCAGAGTCCATTCAGTGAACACACGTCGTCGTTGTCTATGGCCGTTTACCTTCAGCTCCTGGGTCAATTGAATTTTGTACGGTTGCAGGCTCAAGTCACGACCCAAAATTTGCCAAGTTATGGTCTGCGAAAGGCTGAGTTCTTGTGAGCTCACTTTGCTTGGATTCTTCTGCACACTCTTACGGATAGCGGCGATGTTTTCGGCAGATCTTATACATTTCGTCGACGTACGGGTGTTGGTTTATCGTTTACTGAACCAGTGGACTCAAATTTATCCACGACACTGCGAATTGTCCTCTCGGTAGGACGATTATGGCGACCGTAAAATGGGCGAAGCGAACGGAACGTTGATCGACACCCATTTGATAAAACAATTTTATCACTTGCACGTGTTGTTGAACGCTAAACAGAACAGACAGAATAAAAGACAGCCAATTTGACAGATGTCGCTTCAACAATATTCAACAAACTCCCTTTAGTTCTTTGTGGACGTTTATAAGGCTTATCTTTTGTCTTTTACGGGCGCTTTCATTTCTTTATATATGTTGAACACCGAGTAGAGTCTTTGCACTACTCTTACCTTCTCCTTTGAAGTTGTTGCACTTTCCTTGTGCGTTAAACTCGTCTTCATGGCTTACGGCATTTTGGACCCATTTTCTATAATTAAACAACCAGAGCTGAATCCTTGCCCTATCCTGTGTCAATTTAATTGATGGCAGTTTTCGTTGGATTTTCTCTGGTTTCGTTACAAAAAATTTTATCACCAAAATTCGGTGTTGGTATGTCAGCGGGGCGCCTAAAATCACTTTAGGATCCGTTGTGCGCCATTACGCATTTCCCCTTGATGTATAGTAAACTCAGTTTCCAATTCGGAATCGTATCCTCTTTGGCAATCTTCGTATTCGCAGTTCGAGCTTCCGACTTGCTCATTAAATTTTATATCTTTCTGATTGCTAGGTTCTCAATCGGTCGTGAATTTTTGTTATGCCTACGGTTTTATCTAGGAGTTCAGCTAACAATAAAACACTTTGTTCTTATTTTGTTTCGTTCTGTAACAAATCGTTTTTTAATGAACATTTTTGCTAATTTTTTATAATACGAGTATACAAGTAAATATTGTTAATCGAACAGAAATCTGTTGGAAAAATAACAAGAACGGTCGAATCTACTGTAGAATTGAACAAGTAGGTCGAGCCGTTGTTGTTCTTTTCTTAACATTCATTCCATGAAGCAATACGAATATTTAAATTTTTATTGAAAACTTGCAAAGATACGGGTAAACAATATTAGTAGGTCAGCTTCAGTCTGAACCCAAATAGTGCAAGATAAAATATTTCTCATTTTTAAAGAAGGCAACTAAACGCGGGAGTTTTCTTAATAAAAAGACTGGACTTCGACCTTTAAAATTTTAAGAAATTTCTGCCGAGACAATTTTCTACATTTAACCAATAGAAATAGTATTCCTTGCTGTTATAGCTACGCCGTTTTATTAAAATAGTTTCCGGAATGTTGACCATTATACTGCAAACCATATCTTCTGGAGATTATAGTACTTTTCCCTAAAAACTAGAAACGTGGAAGTGCTCGTAGATATTCTGTGCAAATTCAAATTATCATGTCTACCTATGGTGCTCTCAGTAAAAATTATTTAAACAAAATAGAATTCAGAAACTTATATGGTTACATCGTAGACATTCTGCCGTGATTAGGTGATTCTTCAGGTTAGTGCTTTATTGTTCTACGATTTTTCCGTGGGCTAGGCAACTATATCGCATATATCGCAAATGCGAAGTCATCATTGATGTTACTTCACCTTTACTGCGCACTTCCACATGAGAAGCATCAAAAATATGCAGTGTACCAGAGTATCACAAGACTCAACTGTGGAAAAAATCTATTCCTTGGATCTATGCCTTGAATTCGGTTTAACGAATGTTTGCTGGATATTCCTTACTGTCAAAAATATATTTTCCGTATGTTATGGTATCAGATATGAGAATCATTAACATCCATGAGCCTTCACTGTATGACCTAGTCTTCACTATAGTTGCATCATCGGTCCGTATTTTCTAAAAATCGTAACCGATGTTTGCGTTACATTCAACTGCCAATATTACCGGAAAATTTTGAATGCATAAATAGGTGCGCGCAAATAGAAGTTGACCCCAACTGACTTGGAGTGTGCAACTGGAAGCAGTTAGCTAAGTACCGAACTAACTGGAGATGTTTGATAGTTGTGGCCCAGGTTCACCCCGAACTGTAGCGCCATCATATCTACTAAGTGAAGTCATAGGTTTTGTCGAGAAGCGCGTAGAGAAATTATTTTCTAGATAATTTTTCTCTGTCTGTAATAGCGTGACCGAAAATTGAATTAGCCTCACATTCCGGAGCCATTAAGCCGCTTTGGGGTTGTGAGATTTGCTCTTACTTATTAAACGTTCATCCACCATTAACGCTTTTCAACAACTTCACCTCTAAGTACGTTCAAGTAACTCATATAAGGAACTTCCTGCGAGGATTGTTAACGCTACCATTCATCCTGTCCTGCCGGAAATTCATCCACCGTAGGTAATTTTTGACAGAACATCAGGCTCAAGAAACCGAAGGCCACCCGCAAGAGCCAGAAGAAGGCATATAACTTTTTCCTTTTGTAAATTTCGGAGATTTTAATCAAGGCATGTATTGTACATACTTGTATATGATCAATTGTGGAGTATTTCTCGCTTGATCCTGCTTGGAACTATGAATAACTCTGATGGCTTCTAACCTACTTCACAACTCTCTTGAAGCTCTAAGCAGCGGTTTCGATGATCCCATTAAGCTCCTCTGTTAGCAAGTGTACAAAATTTTTGAGATCGAAAGGAATTCGGTCAAAGCCACAACTTTTTGTACTACCCGGGTATTAAATTAAGCATCCATGGACTCTTCTTGGAACTAAGGAACGACTTATTGAATTGGTGCATCAGGGCAAAAGAAGTTCTTTGTAATTAAGCCGGCGTGAATGTGGTGAGAAATTGTTACACCAGCTATGAGGAGGGTAGGAGATACCTGAGAATTTGGTATTAAATTATTGATACTCTGATTGTGTAATAAGCATTTTTAACTTGAGATATATTAATAATAGTATCCAGGCAACAAGATGAGTAAATAAAATACCAGCATTAAGTACAAAAAGCGTTATTTTTAATTGAAAGAACAAAGTATCCAATTTTTATTTTTTTTTTAAAATTCAAGTTTAGGTACTTTAACTTCTTTTCGGATAAAAATCTAACTAAATTCCAACTTCTGTTGTAAATCAACATAACAATAGTATCTTCTAATTATTGTAACAAAAAATGAACTGAAAACTCTTATGAGATCTGTTACATGATTAACAAATTACACTTACAAATCAGCACAATCGCCAGACATAAAAATCGCGTGTTCCATAATATTTATTGACTTCTCACAATTCGAACAGCAATTTTTTGTTTTTCTGTCTTTTTTTTAGTACAGTCACCACATCCAACATATTTATCAGCGATGTTTTTGGGAACTGGGGGTGAAGGTTCCCCTAAGTGATCAGCAATCCGCTTTCGTATTTCCCTTGCAAGATGTACGATCTTTTTGTTGTCTGTTCCGAAGACTATCATTTATTAGGTTCAAACCAAAATTACGAATAAAGTCTCGGTGCTTCATGCACGTTTTGTCACCAGTGTTATTCTCTCTATAGATTATGATACCATTTATGACATATAGTGCACTCAGTTCGTCTGCGACATCGAGGCAGGCTTTAGTTAAATTATAATAAGTAATCATTTCCGGTTTTCTTTTATCGCCTTTCGATTCGTCTACATTTTTTTCATGGTGTAAGGTTGACATAACCAGCACAGCTTTGTTTTTTTAGTTATATAAGACACCAAAGTCATATCGTTCTGGAACCCAAATCGAGAGGCATTTACTTCTGTTCCCTTTTTGAAGACCTCAGGTACAATGGCCTTGTTTTTACGTACTGTGCCGACAGAAGTCAATGAAGGTTCTTTCAGCAGATGAATCATAAGGGGGTAACTAGTAAACCAATTGTCGAACGTTAAATTCCTCTTCGTTCTTGTTATTGATTCCACTAAACGGTTTACGATGTCAAACGCTTTCTTAACCCTCTATCGGGTAAGACCGTCTCTAGACGGCCTTTGATTTTTGGCCTTCAGAGTCAAACCGTCTCAAGACATAAAAGTTGTGCCTGAAAATTTAAAATAAATTTAATCTTCTTTTACCTATATTTAATTTGAAAAAAAATTTCAGTTTGATATGACCAATTTTACGAGTTTGGCCGTTAGAGGGTTAACTCAGTTGGTAAGGCCCTGGTGGTTGTTTTCCTGCGAATATTTCCAATTTGAGAATGTAAAGCTTCTCCGCATCTACAAGAGCTTGAATTGTAATCCCATATTTGGCTGGTTTTTTAAGAATGTATACGCGAAAAGGACATCGCCCTCGGAAAGATAACAACATCTCATCAATAGTAAGATTCTCTGTAGGCACATAATGTTTTTGAATATTTTCAACAAAATTATCCATAATGTCCATTATTGCAGCTAGATTATCAGTCTTTTTTCTTTGGTCATTAAATCTCAAGCAATTTTGGAGGAAGTAAAACCTCCGCAGTGACATTGTAGTCCGAAAGATTTCAACTCCTACACCATCTACATGCCACAAATCGTTCAAGTTTTGTCAATTTGACCGATTCAGGCCAGCTATATACAAAAGTCCTAGGAATGCCTTCAAATCCTCCAAAGTTGCATCTTTCTCTTTATTTTCTGGATATTTTTCCCTTTCACCCTTTATTTGAATACTTGTCCATGCACGCACGGTATTCAGCATACTGTCTGTATTACAGACAACAACAAGAGACTCTAGGTTTCAATTTCAGTTTTAGCAAATTTTGCAATGCTTCTTAAGCTTGAAGCATTAGTAATAATGTTCTCAAACCGAACTCGAATTTCTAGGACCATCTTTTGACCATTTTTTACCATCTTTGGATGTATACAAAGTCCCACATCCCTCAGATGACTGCCTAGTAGCCGCCGGTACAGATACCCGCTCTTCGAAGTGAACAAAAATACCCTCTTGCTCCGACTCACTTTCCTCACTTCTCTGAGAAATGTCGGCATTTTCTTCTTCGCTCTCGGAGTCACAGGAACTAGCTTAAAAAGTGCTTAAGTACTTTTCTAACAAATCCTGTAGCCGACGTTGATTTTCTTCGTAAGACATCTTGAGAAATCTAAAAATGAGTCAACACTAAATGAAAATGAAATAACACCAACTACGATGTCGGGTGTGACATACCCCAGCAACGTGTCCGCACGTGTTTCTTCCGTCGCAGCCGGCCGAATACTAACCCCAACGCTGTACCTTGTCCCTCGTACCCTTACCTCTAGCTACAGCAACGACAGGACGTGCATTGTAATAGTAACATTAAATAATCTGCGTTTAAAAACTTCTCGGGTATGACACTCAAGCCGGGTTAAGTTCTTTATAATAATAATACACCTACCCAAATACACTTCCTTTACCGAAACTTGTATCACATTAACTTTTTTGTTTTTTATAAATATTCTGTACGAATAAAAACTAACATCTCTCAGGCGGTCAATCGTGTAAGGATCTTTGAACAAGGAATAGTCTATCTGGCTTTGGTACTCGTAAGTGTATCTAATATCTGGACAATAGACGCACTATGGCGTATACGTAATGTTTGGTTTTTTTTCCAATTAACAAGTAAACATGCAAACGTCGACTTTCTACTATTTCTAGAAAAGATTTATTCTATACAATTTACATCTAAAATTCGCACAAAATACTGCTTCTGCTAAAATGTTGTAGAAAAAGACAGCTTCCAATTTTTTCAAATAATTTTTCTGGATAAGTTAATGGTATTTTTTATCAGATTTTGGATGCTTGTAAGAGGAATGCAGTTTTTACATCTTACTGTCGTCGAAGAGCGCTGAACTGATATTTTTGTAGCCAATATGTGAAGGTAAGCAATGATATAGAAGCTTACATTTTCAAATTTTGTCAATATTGCAGATCGAGCAGTCAAAATTGGCCAATCGTTGAGCTAATTTTTTCGAAAATTGTTGGAAAAGGTCGCCTTATCTACTCCAGGTAATATTTGTTGTGAAAAGTGTTTTAGATGTGCTAATTACTAATTTCTTTGATTACTCGTTGCCTACTTGTAGTGCGTAGATACTAACCAGTTTCGCGTTCAATAATCGGCTTTGCCACCATAAGTCGGTCGCTATTTTTTGCTATGCTTTCCATCTTACATAGGAATTCATTATTAAGATAATGGCAAGTACATTCTTATTTTCTGTCGTTACGTAATAGTATTTTAAAGGAATAATTTCTCTTATTACTTTATAATAAGAGTACACCAGTAAATATTGCCAATCAAACAGAACTCTGTTAGCGAAATAACAAGATTGCCTCCGTTACTGTAGAGTTTAACAAGTCATTGGAGGTGATGTTGTTCTTTTTTTAATATTTATTCAATGAAGCAATACTTACATTTTTATTGAAAACTTGAAAAGATGATATTATTTGTTGCATTTTTAACAATTGCATTCAACGTGGAAATTTTTGAAGACTGCAATATTGAATCCGCTGTATAGAAAGGGTGACTCAACGAAGGTAAATGACTGTCGTCCGTTCTCTGTTGTAAATCTCAGCTAAAACAAACTTTTTTAGTGTTTTTCAATTCGGCTTTCGTCATGGCAAATCTACTGAGGGTGCCCTGTTCAAGCTATCAAGTGAACTGAATAAAAGCCTAAATAAATCTCATATTCCAGCTGCACTTTTTATTGATATTACCAAAACCTGCGATATATTTTATCATACAATCTTGTTAAAGAGACTTTATGATGCTGGTTTTACAGGTTTTATACACGAGTGGTATGCGTCCTTTTTAAAGAAACCGTAAGCAAATGGTGAAAATTAAAAATAAATGTAGATCTCAAAATTCTTTAAATATTAGTGTCCCACAGGGTTTCGTACTAGATCCTGACCTTTTCTTTTTTCATATGTGAACTCTTTTTTCTTGCAACCTTTTCATGGCAAAGTTATCACCTTTCCTGATGGTACAGCACTACCCTAATGCTAACTATCTGAACCTGTTCTCAGACTTAAATAATGATCTGGTTATATTGCGTAGATGGCTCGACCATCATAGATTGATCATCAGTGAGAAAACAAAATACTTGCTTTTTAGTACAGTATTCGCCGTGCTGCCACCGATTTCCCATATACAAAACAAATCTGATACCCTTTAACCTTCTGACTGTCAGAGTTTTGTTCACCTTGAAACCGTAAGTTGATTTCATATAGACCCCACAAGCTGACCCATATATTTTGCATGCAGATGCTAATAAAACAATCAAATTTAGACATTTTTTATTTAGTATATAAAACTTGTGGGGAACGACGTGCCAAACATTTTCTTTGTATCCAACAGATCATACCGCATTTTAAAATTGTTCTGGGACGGAATTCCGTGGCGACATCTCTGAGCGAATAGTAGTAGTCGCTGATAAGGTAGTTTATCTGCACATCGGTTTTACCTTATCGATAAGACCAAACTAGGATTGTGTAACAGCGGGGTGAGACAAGACAGGGGTGTATGCAAATAGGTTTTCCCGCGCGAATCCAAAGCAAAACCACATGAAACAATTTGCACAAAACAAAAAAAAAACGGTCTCATCGTAAGATTTTAGAAGAGAGTCATGCAATTTCATCTTGTGCGGGTTTTTTTTTTTTTTTTTGAATCAGAGTCGTCTAGTGAGGGTAAAAGGCTGTACCCATAGCGTCAGTTTTTTTTGTCAGTCGTGGTCAGAAGTTGTCAGTCTGTAAAGATTAGATTTTTTTTTCTTTTTTCTCTAGTTTGTTGGAAAAAGTAATTTTGGCTGCATGGCGTGTTAGCATGCATACCAAATCCTGATTAATTTTTACAAGTGGGAAAAGTTCTTGAATGTGATTCCCTTAATTCCTCGCTAAGTAAAAGACAAAAGATATAATAGCAGAAAATAAAAAAAAAACATTTATAAGTGAACATCAAGAACACAAAATTTTAAACCCTGTGGAAGCAATCGATGGTGTTAAAAAAAAGAGCTTAAGAATATAAAACAAAAATATATAAAAACAAAACCCACAATTGCGTAACCCCCGAGTGTGCTTGTGTAACCAGCCACACCCTTACGGGAGTCTCAGCAAACTTATGTGAATATCGGCATAGGATTCGGAGAAAGTAACTGCTCCTTATCGATGCGCTGATTGAGCCTACGTTGGACACAGCCACATCGCCATCGTCTACGCCCACTGTTGCAGAAACCAACCAATTCGTCGACAAGATCCTCACCATATTTTCAGTTCAGTTCAACATGTATACAAGCTAAGTATTTAGACATTGTAACGCTCATTATATACATAAACCATAATTTTTCCCTTTCCCTAACATTAAAACAAAAGAGAAAAAGATGCATGGTAACGCACACAACGAGCCTATAATTATTATTCAAGAACATCCCGATGGAGGAATTGCGCGCAAGTTCACCACATCGACGATCATGGCAAAGCGGTAAGTGTTGTTTTTTTTATATTTCTTTATAATGCATGTATTGCATCTGTTAGTGAACCAAATTTATGATTTATATATATATGAGCGATTTAGAGAATAATTTTACATTTTTATTGAATTATACTATTGTAATGAGTAAATACACTTAGTGTGCATACCTGCCTATGGGACTATTTCTTATCATTAACCCCCTCAAAGGAAAAAGGATGACGATAAAATCATCCCCCTATAAGTATGCTATTTGTAATTTTTTCAAGTCTAACCTAAAATATGTCAATCGTGTCAGAATCAATAATTTCATTCATTATTCAATAGCTTAGATGCAAAAAGTGAAGTTTTGTTATTGGATTGTGAGAATTCAAAGAGATTCCAAAGTTTTTTCAATATATATATAATTCAATATATGTAGGGGATGGTTAATTCAATTGTTTTTGTTTTAAAGAGAAAGCAGTGTGAATCTTAAGATCGGCTTATTCTTATAATAGTCTCGTTATTTAAGCTTAAGAAGGTGCGGTATCATGAAGTTATGTACTGTATAGTTATGGCTGTATGTAGGAAAAATAGGACAAAATATGTACAATGATATTAAATTGAGTTGAGTATGTTACTTTATATTGCCTTTATTTTGTAATAAACTTGAAGTGAAATTTATAACGCATGCTCTTTTTGAATGCCTTTTTCTTCTTTCGCTTTCCGTTTGGCCTTTTTACTATACGGTCTATGATTAACTAAGTGATTTCTTGAGTGGGTAAGACCGCGATCTGTTTCTTGGGTTCCTGACGAGCATGTAGTGAATACAACTCTATTTGTATTAGGGGCTTATACCAATAGCAAGTGACGTATAAGCCAAGGTCGCATTATCCAATTTGTATAAACTGGATAGTGCTGGGGTGGGTCCACACTTAAGAGAGGCGCTAACATCTTGGTTTCTCCACCTCACTAAGAAGTGCTAGGAAGAACAGGGTTTTGAGATTTTTCGGGCTTCATACCATAAATTAATTGAAGGAACAGCTTTTCAATGGCATGGAACGAGTAACACCGTTCGTAGGCGTACTCCCCCCAATCCGACGAGCTAGGACGAGCGGACGCTAGCATGCCTCAGCTGCGAAGGCCTCGGACACCCTCATGTCGCAGCGGCCCAGATAGGCTTACGGAGTCCTGTGGTCGTAAGTTTTAGGGTAGTGTTAGCGGGATGAGGTTTTCTTTCTAGAGGAACCTATACACATCTGTGATCGTGAGAGCTCAAATGTAGGCGACCTCAATTCGAGGTCTTGAAATTTCAAGCGGTGTGTCAGGTAGCTTTAGAAGTTCCGTTACAAGCTTGCACGGATATTTTTGGCATGAGAAACATACTGTACTCACTTTATTGTCTTTTGCTTGTGGGCAAACTGAGCAACGGGAGCGTTTTAGTTTTCCGTCTACCGGCCCATGGGCTTCCAAAATTGAGAATCCCATGTTTTTTATGGCTTGGGCAGTAGCTCCGTATATGTATTTCCCACGAACAATTCTTTCTATTATTTGTGGATGGACCAATTCTTCGCCGAGCTTTGTCCGTTCGCAAATTGCAATTCGGAAACTTAAAATTATAAAGATTAAATGCCGCAATACATCCAACATCAAGGATGTTGAAAAATAAGGTCATTGGATAGCGGTTTGTCTTCCTTTTACATGTGTAAGTCTTTACCATTTTATCCATTGAATCGACTCCGCCCTTAGTTTTATTATAGTCAAGAATAATCACTGGCTTTTGTTTTTGGTTGGGATTTTTGTTCTTCTTAGGAACATAACTGACAAGAGCCTTTGCTTTAGAGAAAACAAATCGAGAACAGAATTCTCCCCGGCCTTAATATTAATTAACTCAGATGGAATATCTGTCTTGTTTTTTTCACATAGTTCTCAAAATTGTGGTGTTTTTAGACAACAATTGTTCAGCGAGCTGAACAGACGTGAAAAAATTATCCATGGTTATGTTCCTTCCTGAAAACAAAAAACATTTTCCTTTACATTGAAAGTTGCCAGACATTCTGGAAGAATTTACCTTTTGTCAGCCATGGTTGACAAATACGTTGCACTAAATTCAATGCGTAGTCCCGTGCTTTCGATTCATCTGGTATAGCTGTTCTGCGAATCACATACCTAGAAAATGTTGATTCCATACTTTCCTGGTTTTGATGGAATGTATTGCCGAAATTTTGATCGCCCGCGTGTCGCCACCAGTAGGTCGTCAACTGTTAGGAAAGCTGATGGCTTGTACGCTGTCTTTAGCTGTTCAAGAAATATGCTCCAAACGTCTCGAATGGGAACCAATTTATCTGTGCGCAATCGTTCCGAACGAGTTTGAAAATTGTGGAATCGCATGAATCGAAGTAACTACTCAAATCGAACCTGATACATCGCGGCTCGGAATATAGATCGGTTTCGTTTGTCGAATAATTCGTCTGTATTTACCCACTTTCGAATCGACTTGTTTGGATTTACAGCACAAAATGCGTTAGCTTTACGATTGGTTTGTCTAGCGATGATCGTAACTATTACCGGAGAAACTATAGCTTTGAAAGCATCGCTTATTGAAGAAATTTCTCTCAGAGTATTATCAGTAACACATTGCTTTTCTCGAACAATTTGCATTGCACGTGTTTGGGATTGAGGTAATGGCATCGAAGACCATATGAGTCCGCTCTTTGCAACGCACGTTTCAGCCGTTGTGGGTGGCATTTCTTGCAATCCAATTTCATCATCTTCATCTTCAGTTTCTAATTCAGGAATTTCAATGTCTTCAAAAATCTCGAAATCTGAGAATTCGCCATCGATATCGTCGGCTGCTTCATTTATCGACTCATTTTCACTATCAATCAAATCCATCGCACTCATACTGTATGCAAAGAAAGGACGATTTTTTTCTTTTTATTTTCTAACGCTCAAACTTTCCATTTGAAACGAATTTACAATGCAAAAAGATTGATAAGAATATTTCTTTTACCTGCCAATAATAAATTCTCGTCTCAAAATTAAATACTAATTATAAATCTGTTCAAAATTGTCTTGTTTCCGCAACGCACGCGTCAAAAAGAAGAAAAATAGACAAAAGTTGTGAATGCATAGATGTGTGACAGGTGTATGCATTTTCACATACATATTTAAATATATAAAATTGAGAAGAAAAGGTACTCCCCACATTCAAAATGTAAGAGAGTTGAATGGGGTCACTTTGACCCCAAAAAACGGTTTCAAGTTTTTTTTTGCTTTCAGGTGAAAAATATATACTCGTACTTTCGCAGTGACTTTTTGAGCTCATTTTGGTATTTTTATGTATGGAACGAACAAATTGAAGATGTGAGTGAGAATCAGCCAAAAACACTAATAAATATTTTACAAAATCAACGTTTTATACGCCTGGGGTCAACTTACAGTCACAAGGTTAACAATATTGCAAATTGCAGCCGGGGGGCTTTCGGATTGAATGCGTCGACAGTTTTACGTTCTAAGGGATTATATTGGATAATAAGCTTAATTGGAGGGACCATATTTTGTATTCTAAGCAAGATTATCATCTTAGCGTATACTGTCGCCTACCTATATCAAAATTAGTCTACTATGATTTGTTTCGACATCTCTCATACTCTAATGTTATTTATCATCTGCCTATGAAACAATTGTCGATCGTCAATCATCTATTACACAGTTATGAGTTATTCAAAAATCTTATGATCCTTTCTTTATGGCATTTATACGTCTACAAAATCTTAAAATCATTTCTTTGACATGGATATGTCTAACCGCTTGTCTATCTGAAAAATGTGTCCGTCACGAAATGTGTCCCATTTTTGCTTTTCTTCTACCGATCACTGGATCGTACTCTGTGTGCGGATAAGTTTGTCTTTTAAACCGATTTATTGTTGGAAACAGCGGTTGATAGGAAGGAAGCATCCAATTGTGTGAAAAGATGTAGTATGATGCGCTTTTTATGTGCAATGTAGGTTGTTTAAGGGTTGTGTGTTCAACCCTCATGTTTAAGTTTGCGAAATAAACTCTTTGAATTCGGACGTGTGGTATTTTCCTTTGTCTCTTGCGCTATGGTGCTTTGTGGTTTGTCCCAACACTTTTTAATTTCCGATTTTTTGGATGTTTGAAGCATTTGGCACCAAGCTTATTTTGAAACCAATTTTTTTTTTCAACAGAACTCTAGAGATCCATGGCTTAAGTCTACTTTCGGTCTTCTATTGCGGCAATACCAGAGATTTAGTAACCATACCCGCGATCCATAAAGATATTTTTTCGCGCTCTTACAGTGCAATTGCTCCGGGCTTATTAAATAAAATACCAGAGGACCTGAGATGTGTTAGAGACAAAAAAGTATAATTATAAATTTTATTAATTCATACCAGTGCAACGCGACTTTTGACTGAGTGAATCGACTCAGTTAAAATAACTAAAGAGTGCAGGCTTCTAGTAAAATACGTATCAAGGCCTTTAAAGATGAACAAGAAAAAATACTAATAGATTCACAGTCGGTATAGAAAACATGGAATAGTCAGTGCCGGACACTGTTAAACGGCAAGAACAACCCAAATTTCCCTGTCAGACACGTCAAACGGTCAAAACCCAGGGGGATCCATTCACTCGGCAAAATGAGGTGAGGAAAGCAATATCCAAGTTAACGAATAATAAGGCTGCTGGGCGAGCTATTTAAAGCAGCTGGAGATATCTTGGTAGAGAACGTGCATCAACTGATTTCAAAGATTTGATTAGCAGAGAGCATAACTCGAGGGTATAATCTTAGCACGATCTAGACGGCGAGATGCATCTACCTGGTCTACAAGAATGGAAGCTCTATTATTTGAAATAATTATAGAGTAATCGATCTCCTAATCATCGCATTTAATATTATATGAATTTAATATTATCTGAATTCCTGAAGAGAATAATCGACCAAAATTTGGTTTCACAGCTTAGTTTGAAGGCGGCAACGTTTTTAACTCGGAGGAGGTATTGAAGCCCCACTAATGTGCTTCATAAGAGTACTTTCTGCTAGTTTAATAATATTATAGAGTGCAGATATATCCCGCAGGGATTTCGAAGGGCCCAAAAGGGGTGGACATCTTATTCAGAGGACACGTCCTGTATAATTTTTATTGCGATATTTCACTGAAGAGAACAGCCTACTGAAGGAGTTTGAAGCTGAACTTAATTTGGATGCTCTACAATTGATGGCTATGAGACCAAAATTAGATCTAAATTATACGAGCTCACTATAAAGTTAGGCAAGCAAACTACAACTGAATAAGATATATCGGGGAGGCACCAGTATTATTGCATAGGGCATTCTACAGTAGGCTCAATAACTACCTGCTGAAAAGTAATTGTTTTTGTTATAATTACAAAATATTGTAAAAGAACTAGTAATGATACTCGTACTGAGACTACATGGAGCATTCACGAGCCTGAACTGCTTGAACAGGGACAATTTACCTATAATGTGAAATTTTGGGGAGGACGAAGTGGTATGGCGCCTTATTTATTATTTATTTATTTATTGGGTACATGCTAACACAGTAAGAATACACTTATAATTGTGGCATACTTTTGAAAATTAAAATTTAAAAGGAGTATTAAAATTAAACCTTAAAATCATAAATTATAAATTAGAATTCGAAAGTGAATAGTAAACTTACTTAGAAAATAATAAACCGGACTTAATAAGTTCAATTTAAACTTGAGATAGAAAAGAATGAATGCATATGCTTGAAAAGAAGGCAAAAAAAAAAGAAGAACTAGTTGCTCTGACTTGACAGGAAAAGCCTTAATTCGCTTCTCAATCGAAGTGCATTATTCAGCTCAATCAGGTTATGTGGAAGTGAATTCCAAAGGCGGATGGAAGCAATAAAAAATTGTCTCTCAGATTTTAAGCAAGAGAAACGCAGGAGAATTAAGCAAGCAGATCTGTTGGACTTTGAAAACTGGATTTTATTGTAGAGATACGTTCGTTGCCTTGCTTTGATTATGGTGAAAAGAAGAATCAGTGTACGAAACTTGACATAGTTCTGGGACATGATCATATCTTCTGAGGCTATATACATATCGGATAGTGCTATTAAATACTACTTGTAGCTTTCTTGTACTACTAGCATCACAATCATAAAAAAGTTCACAGCCATACATAAGAATAGGAATAACCAGTGCTTTAGCGAGTACTAGCCTTGTCCTCAGGGGTGAGAATTACTGAGCGGTACACAGAGTTCGAAGAACGCCATAAGCCTTCCCCGATATCAAGTTTATATGGTTATTCCATGTGAGTGTTCTGTTGAATGCCACACCAAGATTTTTTAAAGAGTGCACGAATTGAATTGGTAATTGATAGAGGGAAAATATGAGACATCTACTGTTGTTTTTGAGATAACTAAACACTCGCACTTATTTGGATTAAGCACCAAGCAATTTTTCAACGACCAATTCGCAATTCGTTTAAGATTCTCATTCACATCATTAGCGCTACCTTCAATGAGGCTTAGGGGATAACTTCGATAGATTTGAATGTCATCAGCATAAAAGTGTTTCGACAAATGCAAGATTACGTTAGCTATATCATTAATATAAAGTGGGGATAGGAGAGAACCCAAAATCGACCCTTGTGGAACTACTCGTGGTAAGGGACGAAACTCTGACAGAACACCATCGAGAGACACAGCTTGCTGTCTTTCACTTAGATCCGATGCGATTTACTTTATAGCGAAGGGAGATATGTTAAAGTAGTTGTGTAATTTATTAATGAGAGTGGAATGATTAACAATATGAAAAGCTTTCGAAAAGTCTAAAAGGATCAGGAAGGTAACATAACCTTTAACCAGTTTTTCCCTTATGTCTTCTACCACGCTTATTAAAGCAGTTGTACAGCTGCAAATTATTACGTGCCAGGTACGCATTCATTTATTTATGCATAATCCGTTCAAAAACTTTAGAGAGAAAAAGTAGGATTGATATTGGTCTGAATTCATCAGCTGCCGTGTGTTTACGGATTGGTATTATTTTAGCCATTTTCCACTGATGAGAAAAGATACCGATCATAAAAATGGTATTAATCACATGCGTTACATATGGCAACAGTATTGGCAAAATAGCTTCGACGAATACCGGATGAACTATATCAAATCCCACTGCATTCGGTTTCACAGACAAAAAACTTTGGACTATATCCACATTGTCCACTCTTGTAAAAGCAAAGGATGCACTTGTATGGACCACGAAACGACCACAATGAGTTTCATCATGTGCCTCTGAGGTTCTAGGTTGGGGAAGCGATAAAAACTTTCGATTGACTTCATCGCTTAGTATCGTCGGTGTTTGTGTTTTCTTTGTTTGTCTGTGATTATGACTAGGGAATTCAGGGTAGACGTAGCCAATATACGCGGGCTAAAAACTTTTCTGCGTACGTCCACTTCTGTAAGTACAGACCAGCTGTTTTGGCACTTAGTGAAACACAGGTAGATCCCCGCCCACACCTCTTCGATCATTCTGATATGAAGCTACCTGGCTACGAACTAGTGCCATTATTCTTCTCTCACCGCCGCCTCTTGCCATCTACGTTCATAGTGATGTAGCTTACCAAACTCCACCGCAATGTAGTCCCTGTTCCAATCCGGAATTCAATTTCATGTGGTTAAAATTCCATCTACGTAAGCAAATTATCCACTACTGCTTTATTTACAGAAGACCCAAACTGGATAGCATTCATACTTCTTACGAGTTTGATGCGCTGTCTGACTCCACTCAAAGAATTGTATCTCTGTATCCTCATACTGAAATCATTATTACGGGCGATTTCAATATACGCAATTCTGGGTGGCTTCGACATTCTGGACAGACAACACCCGAAGGACGGTATGTTGAGATCTTCGCTGCGGAAAACAACTTAACGCAGCTTGTAAGTGAGCCCACTCGAGTACCAGACGTTGATAGTCATACTGCCAACACCCTGGACTTGTTTTTAAATTCTCACCCTGTTAAGTACACCATTGATGTGCTCTCCCCTCTAGGCTCGTCGGACCATTGTGTCATATCATCTAATTTCTCGTACACGGACCACACAGTTAGAGAAAAAATTCCTAAAAGAACCGTATGGCAATACGAGAAAGCCAACTACAGCGGTCTTAACAGCTTCTTTAGCAATTTGAACTGGTCGTTATGCTTCCTCGATAACGACGTGGATGACGCTGCTGATATGATCACAGACACCATTCTCTTTGGAATGAGATCCTTTATTCCTCATCGGATGAAGGGTATCAGACCAAAACAAGAGGCATGGTACGACTCGAGCTGTAAAGAGGTTGTCGAGGTTTGAAAAATGTTTTTGCGGTCTTATAAGACAAACTCGACAGAGAAAAACGGAAAAAATTTCAAACGAGCCAGGAATGACTGCAACGTCTTTCTCAAGCGCGTGAGATTACAATACGACGAAAAGTTCAGGCAAAAAATACTACAATGTCCCAAAGGTAGTAAAAGCTTTTGGTCGTTTGTCAAAAACATCAGAAATTCCGCCTCATCCTCCATCCCAAATCTCATTTACAATGACATTCCAGCTGTCAGCTCTATGAACAAGGTCAATCTGTTTGCACAACACTTTGCGGCCAGCTCAACACTTCCCGATTGTGCTTTGTCCCCGACTACACTTGAGTGCGTCGAAACTTTAATGGGTTGAATCTACTTTCGAACTCGTGTAGTAGCAAGAGTACTTAAAGATCTCAACATACATAAATCCGCTGGTCCAGATGGTATATCGCCCCTTCTTCAGAAGAGGTGTTCTTCCACGCTGGCAAAACCACTGCGTAAGCTTTTTCATCAATCCCACTCCTTAGGACTCTTCCCGAGCAGATGGAAAACAGCATTTGTCCAGCCCGTCCCTAAAAAAAGGCGAATCATCTTCTCTCTCCTCCTACAGACCCATTGCACTTACGTCCCTTCTTTCTAAGGTCATGGAAACGGTGATAAATCGTCAGCTCATGAAATATCTCGAAACACGAAAACTTCTCAATGACCGGCAATATGGTTTTCGTAGCAACAGGTCCACTGGTGATTTGATGGCATATCTCACCGAAAAGTGGAACCAAATCATCGATCTGGTGAAAGCAAGATAGTTGCACTTGATATTTCTAAGGCATTTGACAGAGTTTGTCATCAGGCTCTTTTGTCCAAAATCGACAAACTAGGATCGACGACTCTCTTCTCCAATGGATTAGAAATTACCTTTCGGAACGATTAATTCCAGTTGTCCTGGATGGCAACACGTATGATATTCACAAAATAAATGTTGGTGTGCCCCAGGGCTCTGTTCTGTCTCCGACACTCTTTTTAATTTTCTTTAATGATCTTAAAAAATATTTTACCCCCTCTGATCTGGCCTCAATTAACTGTCTTTTCTTTTACCGTTCTAGTTTTGATTGATTCATATTCCTTTGAATAAAATCGGTTTGGTCATCCGGTGGGGGGATAGCGTAATCAAGTTCCAATGGAACACAACTTATGTGTTGTTTAAGAGCTGATCTATTTATATTTTTAAAGTTTCTAAACGCGTAATTCGGTATACTGGCGTGATCATCAATATTAAAGTCATATGTAAGAAAGACAAGATCATGCTTAGAAAAAGCTGGGGCAGACATTTGTTCAAACAGTAATATTCTGTCAGTATCATTTACAAAGAATAAGTCCAACAGAGTACTTGAGGTGCTCGTAAAATGAATAGGCACCTGCGTATTTACGGGGTGAACATCAAGCATGTTCAGGCCTTCAACAAGATGACCTAGACTAGAAGGTCACTATTGAAATCACCACAAACAATGACATTGTTTGCATTAGTTGCAATTTCTTCAATTAAATCATATATGGGTGTTAAATCAATATTTCTATTTGGTCTATACACAGTACCTAACGAACACTATTTTCGCCACAGATTATGTCGATGAAAATGTAATCAAAAGCAGAGCCAGTAGGCGAACGGAATTTACGATGACCAACCAGCCACTCTCTCAAATAAACAGTCACTCCACCGCCAACACGATCCATTCTGTCACCGCGAAAAAGCCGGTAGCCGCTCAAATCATATGGTGGGTTTTTTTACATCTTTACAAAACCAAGTTTCCGAGACACAGATTGCATCAACTTTAGAATTTACGAAAATATCTCTAAACTCATCTATTTTAGGGTACAAACTTTGTGCATTCATGTGCAAAACCTTGAGTCCTTGCCTATGAGAGCAAAAAATTGAATGGACCTCAGAATTTTAATTTCATGTTTTATAGTGTGTTTTGAAAAGAAACAGCAATTTTGTTGGAAGAATAGTGAGACGTCGCTTTACGACTGTAGAATTGAGCGAGTCGTCAAGCGACTTTCTCACAATTCTTTCAGCATCTACTCAGCGCAATGATAAAAATTATTCAATTATAACTTCAATATATTTTTGTTTTTATTCTTATTTCTTAGAATATTGATGGATCTGTAGAAAATACTGGATCAACACAAATCGCATGTTGCGATTCAAAGATACATCAGTATAGCCACGTCATTTGATCAAAAGCCTTATATAACAAAAACAAAGACATGTAGTGTTTACATATTCATTCATATATAGAATATTTTCTTATTCAAAGCTGTGGGTGAAATGAGGAAAATTATCTTTTACCACTGTTGAGTTAAGCTAGTTGAAAAAGTAATTATCTTCATTTTACGTATAGCGATTTCAAAAGTGAAAATTTTTTATTAAAAACCTTGCAGGTGAATAGGTGCATTGTCCGTAAGCCGGACACTAGCACAAAAAGTGGTCCACGGTAACGTCACCACAAATATGCTATCCTACTTCCCAAATCCTGTCCCTTCATTGGCATGTTACGGCAACGCTTTTGGACAGTTGTTTTGAGGAGAATGTCGAAGAATGTGGTGACGGATGGATGCACTGCTTTAAGAATCGGCACAAGTTACTCACGCAAATCATCGCGAACCTACCCTGTACCGGAAGCATCCTGCAGGGGTTTCCCGAAATACTGGAGTTGAATTCTTCGTCGACGCCGACAGAGGGAAAAGGAGATTGAGGTTTTAAACGTTCGAACGACCAATCCAGCTTTACTTATTTGTTAATGTTAGCGGGGTTGCCTAATGTGCGTTGGCTCATTGGCGAGTTGAATTGGGGGATAGTGTGAGCGTTTGCTTTATTACAGCCAAAACAAGGTGCAGTTCCTTGAAGCCTATGACTATACCAAGGTTGGAACTTCAGGCCGCCGTGCTAGGTGTATGTATACTAAATCGAATAATTTTATGGTTTGTAAAATATAGGATTTTCCAATAAGGACTTGACAACTTTTTTTTTAAATAAAACGCAAACCATTTGAGATATTTCAAAAACTTTATTATTGGCTTGAAGTACAATCAAAACATTTGTGAATGGAACTCGACTTCGTTCAGATGGCCACCGCGGGCACGTTTGCAGCTGTCGATTCGTTGGACCCAATTTTTAACGACTCGGCCACACATTTCGGCCGAAACGGCCGCTATTTCGCATTCAATGTTGGCTCTGAGCTCTTCCAACGTCGTCGGAGTGTTGACATAAATCAATAACTTAACGTAGCCCCACAGAAAATAGTCAAGCGGCGTTAAATCGCACGAACGAGGCGGCCAATCGACTGGCCCATTTCTTGAGATAACACGCTCACCATACTTACTCTTCAATAAATCGACTGTAGCTTGTGCTGTGTGGCTTGTGGCATCATTCTATTGAAACCACATGTCGTCCAAGTCCATATCTTCCAATTCGGGCCAAAAATAATCGGTGATCATGGCGCGATAACGCTGACCATTCACAGTAACTTGACGATCGTTATCGTCGACGAAAAAATATGGCCCAATAACGCCGCCGTCATGCAAACCGCACCAAACAGTTATTTTTTGTGGATGAAGTGGTGATTCATGAAGCAAATTCGGATTTTCACCCGAACAATAACGCAAATTTTGCTTATTGACGAACTCATTGACCCAAAAATGAGCTTCGTCACTGAAGATGATTTTGCGGTCAAATTCATCATCTTGGCGTATCTGCTCCAGAACCCAATCGGAGAACGTACGTCGCTTCAAATGGTCCATCGGCTCAAATTCTTTAGTCAGCTTAATCTTGTATGGGTCTAAACCAAGATCCTTACGCAAAATACGCCATAATGTGGTCTAGCGATGCCCAATTCTTGAGAGCGCCATGGAATTGTCTGATTTGGATCGTTTACTACGGACACCTGTACGGCAGCGAAACTGTCGACACTCCGACCAACCCGTTGTCTCACTGACACGGCAACATCACACAACGAATATGTAGACTCAAATTTTTGCACTAAACTTGTTATTGCCTGTCTACTAAGGCGAGAATTACGACCGAAAATTGGAGTTAACGCTCTTAAAGTTGCAGTCAGCGACTCCGAATTTCGGTAGAAAATTTTTATAATTTACAGACGGTGCTCGTTCGTGTACTTTACCACGATGAAAGTGTTGAGTTTACTGAATAAGTTGACAGTGACAGTTTGATGATTAGTGAAAGAGTGGGTTCACAAATTAAATTCAAAGTTGTCAAGTCCCTATTGTAAAACCCTTTAGTTATCAATTCTATAAAGCCTGGCGGTGGATGTTGTAAGCAATTCATTTCTAATAGAATATCGGTAATCCCTGAGTTCACCGAGTTTGGTAATTGACGATAGGTACCAGGAAGGCAAAATTCCGGGGATGAGGCAAGAAGGATATTAGATTATCATATAGATTCCACAATTTCGAAATGGTTATCAGGTCCCTCTTTCGTAAAGGAATCAGAGGAGAAGTGTGCGGGATTACCGGAGAGAAACGAACTAAATTCATATTAACTGTGCATCAAAATGTATCGAAAATTCAGACAGAAAGTTTCTCGAGTTATTATAAGCTGTTAAGGGTCGTTTCATGCATACTTCGTGCTGTAAGTCAATATAAAAACTTTGGTTTACTCAAAAGATCTCCGAATTCGGAAAGGTTGCCATTAGGCTCTTTTAATAATGATAACACGCTCGGAATTCGTACGTTGCCGATTAGTTCAAAATGTGGCTTATCCCAGTGAATTGGATCTTCTTTCTAGTAATCAGACAATCCCAAAGACTAGCTCAATTTACAAACTTACGCCTGTTACGCCATTGCCTTTCTTACAATGCCGAAATCCTAACTATCTTGCCAAAACATCAACTTCTCCCTAGACTGCTTATTACGAGTAGACATTACACAAAATGTGCCGCCAGCAGAACCAAACAGCTATAGTTTGCACAATTCCATCAGATACCAGGCCTCCGTCAGTTAATCAAATCTGTGAAATATAACCGTCAAATTTGTAAAGATTTATTAGTTGTTCCAGAACTACCCCAGATGGGTCAATTGCCAGTGGACCGTCTGATACCATTCATTCGTTAGTTTTCTTATACAGGCTTAGACTACTTTGGTCCGTGCAGGTAGTAAATGGGTGGCAGAACGGAAAAAATATGGGGGTGGCAATCTCCAGTGGGAATTCGTAGTGACTGCGGTACAAATTTTATTGGGTCTAAGAAGCAGGAATGGGTAATTATCGACAGCAGTATGAAAATGGAATGCAATAAACGTGGTCTCGAAAGGATGTTTAGTTCACCGGGAAATGAATCAGCTGGGGGTATGGGAAAGTCTTATCAGGTGTGTGAAGAAGAAGATTTTTTTTACGATTTTGTAGTTTGATCATCGAAGCCGAGAATTTGGTCAACTCGCGTCCTCTTAAGCATCTGCCGATTAAGAGTTGCGAAAGTGAGACGGTCACTCTTAGCCACTTTATAAAGGGTAAGCCAGCAGATGGTATGGATGTTGGCTTTCAATTACTGCCATTTACTGAACTCAATGTGGCTGATCTTTATGACATGTATCATATAATCTTTGGTAATTTTAGTCATGGAGTCGTTTACTATGCCTTTGGACCATCTACGACGCCGCCTATTTGTTGGATCGCCAGGACAATTTGTCATCGAATTTGATCTTTTCGAAGAAGCCCATTTTTGGATGGACGGTACGTATTGAAAATAAAGAAAGAAGATAGAAAGGAAAGGATTATGGGAAAAACAAATGCATCCTAAAAACACCATACAGTGCGGATTATGGGTTGGTGGCATGATTGGCTCGTACTTCTTCGGAAATGAGGCTGGAGAGACAGTTACAGTGAATGGAAAACGTTACCGGAACATGTTCTCCGGATATTTTTTATCAAAATTGAATGAATTGAGTCTGCACGATATCTGATTTCAATAGGATGGTGCTACCGCCGACACAAGCTATCAATCAATCAATTTATTGCGTACGAAATTGGAAGATCGCATTATTTCGGTTATAGGAGAAGTTTATTGGCCTCCAATATTATGCGATGTGATACCTTTAGACTTCTTCCTGTGGGTATATTTGAGGAGTAGGGTCTGTGCCAATAACCCAGCGACAATACAGGATCTCAAACATAACATCCAAACTGAAATTGCTGCCATTGACCCACTTATTCTTCAAAAAGTCATCGATAATTTTGACCTACTGATGGTCTCTTATAACAGAAGAACAGAAGAACGAGATGTTTTTGTTCCATTCATAAATACCATAGACCGAACTTTATTAATCCATAAAACTCAACATTGATTTCCCAACAAATGTGTGTTTAATTTAATGAAAACTTTCACACTAGCTTCTGGATCACCTTTTATTAAATAAAATTTATCCCAATTCAATACAAACGGACGCTGAAAATGTTTTCGTACAAAAACAGTGACCTACACTTCAGCAGTTAAAATAATTTGTCTGGAGACGATGGGTTCAGGAATATCTTCCCACACTCACACGACGTACCAAATAGCATACAAGATCTGAGCCCATACGTGTTGGAGACTGCGTTCTGATTTGTGACGAAAACGAGAGCCGAGTTGAGTGGAAACATGGCATAGTTGTGAGGACGTATTCAGCAACCGATGGAGAGATACGATCCGCTGAAGTTAAAACTAATTCGGGAATTTTGTAATTTTGTGTGGGTATTGTTCTATTGTTTATAGAAACTTTTTATCTTCCAGAACCTTCTCTTCGTAATGGCTCTCTGACTGCCACTCGTTGACTTCGTTATAGAAAAATAATTTCCGCCTTTCTGGTCATTTTATATTGAACTTCAGGATGGAGAGCTGTTGAATATCATGTCGTACCATATGTAATTACTTATTTACTCTAATACATTCGCATCAGCAAAACATAACCAATGCAGTAACTGTCATCCACACTATTTTTCACCTCTGTTAGCTTATTTACATAAGAACAAAATTGTACATAGGAACACGTATAAATTGAAGTCTCTTTTAATAAAACGTTTCATTCCTTCTAAACGAAAAGTCGCCTGAGTTTCTTTTTCCCGCAACAAAAGGTTATGGGCCTAGTCCCTTATTTGTGAGAAAAAATAATTTTAATTAAATACGCAACCATATTGAATGACGGTTCTCCCACCCACTTGTCAACGCACAGCTCGCTCACCCATCCTGATGTCTCATGCTGTTCTTCAATACTCTTCCCAAAAATAACTTGGCACATCTCAGATGATCTGCACGGTAGCGATCACTTCCCAATATCTATTTCATTGCTGCTATCACCCAGGCATGAAACCATCAAACATACCCCAAAATACAAAACAGATCTGGCTAACTTGAACTCATTTAAAGATACACTTGTACATCATCTCGCAAAAGTTACCACAACCTCCTCTTGTATAAACAGGGAAGCTGCGATTTTACTTAAATGCATTCGGCATGCTGCTAATCACGCCATCCCCCAATCGTCTCCCACAACGACCAAACGATACGTGCCCTGGTGGAACCCTGATTTGACTAGGCTAAGAACCGAAAAGTTTACGACTTTGAGGGCTTTCAAGAAAAATCCTACCCAAGTCAATCTATTGGCCTACAAAAAAGCTAATGCTCTTTTTAGGAGATTGCTAAAAATCAGCAAGACAAAAAGCTTTGAGGACTTTACAGGATATATTAATCCAAACTCATCCCCAAGCGCAGTTTGGCAAAAAATAAGGACTTTGACAGGCAACTCAACACATAAAAACATATTGTCTATTAACACGCAAGCTGGCTCTATAACCGACCCTATCGAAATCTCCAACTTCTTTGCCCAAACCTGGTCATCCAATTCAGCAAACTCAAACTTTCCATCGGCCTTCAACACCAATCGATTGGAAAGACTCAATATAATTCCAATACCTGCAATGAACGCAGCAGCACAACGTATTGAAACTAATATCACTATGCTTGAATTTGAGAGTTGTCTATGCAAATTACAAGGCAAGACACCTGGGCGTGATAGGATCTCCTATCCTATGATAAAAAATCTTCCAGACTCAGCTAAGTTAAGACTTTTATCTTTGTATAATAATATTTTCAGTAAAGGTATTATACCTCAAAGCTGGAAAATAGCTACCATCATACCCATACCTAAACCCAAGAACGATATTATGAATGTAAATAGCTATCGTCCAATATCACTGCTTCCTTGCTTATCAAAGGTTCTTGAAAAGATAATTGCAAACAGAATTTTATGGCTAACCGACTTTAAAAAGCTTTTAAGTCCTAACCAAGTCGCATTCAGGCCAAGAAGAGGGTGCATAGATGCCCTTCTCCACATAGACTACGTTGTCACAAACGCCCTCTCAGCACGTAACCATCTGACAATCCTAGCCTTAGATTTTGAAAAGGCCTTCGACCGCGTAGGTATACACCTTATTCTCAATAAATTAAGAGAATGGGGAGTAGGACCGAACGTCTTTAGATATTTTAAATCCTTTTTAACGAACAGAAAGTGCTGCATAAAAATTCGAAACATGTTCTCAGCTCTCATGCCGCTCGATAATGGTATCCCCCAAGGATCTCCATTGTCGGTCATATGTTTTGTAATCGCTTTTAATCAACTAAGCGACATTATATCCAATTACAAGGATCTAGATCACTGTATCTATGCTGACGATGCATATATACTTTGTAAATACAATGATCTCGATAAAACAAAGTCTGTTTGTTCTAGCTTGCTCAAGGACATTTATGAATGGTCTTATATTTCTGGCTCCAAACTTTCCTTAGAAAAATGTAAATTAATTCACATTTGCAGAAAGAAAAATTGTATAAGCGTAGATTTAACTATTAACAACACCAAAATAGAAACAGTATCAAACCTCAATGTTCTAGGCCTTTTAATTAACAACAGGTACAACTGGAAACCTCATTGCACTAGTCTTAAGAAAGCATTAGCAGCACGGCTCAATATTATTAAGTATCTAGCATCTAAGAAAAGTAATGTTCATCTCAACTCACTTTGCAATATTACTAAGTTGTTAGTTTTAAGTAAACTGGAGTATGCTTTGGTCATCTATGGTTCTTCTCCAAAATCCACAAAAAATATAATTGCACCAACATACCACCAAGCAGCAAGGAAAAGCCTAGGTGCCTTTCCAACAACACCACTCAAAAATATACTTGCTGAAGCTGGGCTCCCAACACTAGAAGAGCGATACTCTGAAATCATCATGAAACTTAATGTCAAGCTCCTCTTTCAAACAGGATCGATAGTAGACAAGGATACGAATAAGGCCACTACCCACAAACGCAACAGGAGGATCCCTTCCGCAATACACAGGATCCTAGATTCTGGGTACAATTTAAACTTACCCTGCAGTAGAACAACAAAATTCACACCAACCCAACCACCATGGTTGCTAAATAGAGATTCAGTAATCCTCAACCTACAAGAGTTGCGAAAGGACGTGACAGGTAATGCTATTTACAAATCACGCTTCCTGGAGATCTCAACTGACTTAAAATGTAAAGGCTGGAACTTCTTGTATACAGATGGATCCAAAACAGAGACAAACACAGCATTTGCAGTTGTACATCAAGAAGGGTCTATAATCGTACAGGGAATCCTACCAAACATTGCCTCCATCTATACCACCGAAGCACTAGCCATACTTGAAGCCACAAGGAGAAGCTCTTTAATTGCAGGAAAATGGGTAATCTGCTCTGACAGCCTGTCAGTACTACAAAGCATCGTTAACCCACGTAACGACACAATCATTGTAGCAAAAATTCGTGATCTCCTAATTAAATCAAGATCCAAGATAAAGCTTATGTGGACACCAGGTCACGCAGGAATTAAGGGCAATGAATATGCAGACGCTGCTGCAAACTCTGTGCTAAAGGCCCCAGCTCTCACCTATAACACCTTCTCTCGTCTTGACTTAAAGAGATACATCAAGCAGACATGCCACAGCCAACAACTACTTGAATGGGAACGTTATAACCATCATTACAAAACTGTTAACCCAATAAAAGTTCAGCCCAAATTTCCAACAAACATCCCCAAATCTGACATAAAAATGTTTATCCGACTCCGCCTTGGTCACACTGTATATACCCATCAACACCTGTTCAAAAAGGAACCACCACCAACCTGCCCCACTTGCTTCAGCAGAGTAACAGTTACTCATCTACTTAGCCCTTGCTTCCTTTTATCACCACTCCAAAACAACCCTAGTCCGGATCAAGACCCATTGCAACTCCTCAAGGTACCCAAAGGAAGAAATATTGTGATATTAAAAAGAATGTTAGAAAGACTTAAAATCTCAGTGTAACTAACTATATATGTAATCGTTTTTCTTTTTTACGCTAAAAGAGCCGAAAGCCGTTGCTGCTAGCTTGCTCTATTGTTTATATTAGTAACAATTTTCAATTGTATATTGATATTCTAATAAATAAATAAATAAATAAAATAAAATTAAATACGCAATGAGTTCCGGGTTGTATAATATCGAGAAGCTGGACGATGAAAACCGGAACAGCTGGAAAGTGCAATGGAGAAACTTCCAAACCAGCATCATCAGCTGGTACAGCATCTGCTACGGCGGAATGGAAGTTAAAGGATGGTAAGGCACTAGCAATGATGTTGTTGTCTATTAAAACCTCACAGGTATTGCACATCAAAAACTGTGAAACGTCGAAATCTGCATGGGAGAGGTTGGAGGAGGTACACGCTCCACAAGGACCAGGGAGGAAGGTAACTCTATTCAAGCAGCTCATTAATTTGAAAATGGCGGAAAACTCATCCATGGTCAGTCATCTAAATAGTTTTTTTGATGTGTTTGAAAAACTAAAAGAGGCCGACATTAAGATGCAGGATGATTTGATCACGATAATTCTCTTGTCAAGCCTACCAAAAGGTTTCGAGAATTTCGTGGTTGCAATTGAATCCAGAGACGATCTACCTACAACTCAAAAGCTTAAAACAACGCTTTTAGAGGAGGGCCGACGGCGTGAAGGAGAGACACCAGCAATTGGAGGTGAAGGTGGTGAGTCTGTATTTTTTTCTAAACAGATAAGGTCAAAAAACCAAGGACAAACACAGCAACAGCATACGCCGAAGAAGGGAAAGTGCTATAAGTGTAAAAAGAGGGGACACTATGCATCGGCTTGTCGCTCTTCTACCACAGTAAAGTCTAGGGCTCATTTCGCGGCATTCAGTGCAGTAAATAGCACAAACACTCACCCACTGCTAACAAAAAGTTCATGGGTTTTGGATAGCGGCACTACTAGTCATATGTGTGGTGACAAAGGTATGTTCATTTCCCTCACACCACATAAAGAAATAATCGAATTAGCGGCAAATCATCAAATACAATCGGACGGTATTGGTGACGTTGTAATCGAGGCGGGATCGGTGCGCATGCATTTGCATAAAGTTTTATTTGTCCCATTGCTTGAAACTAACTTTATTTCGATAAGCAAAGCTACGGAAAACGGGCATACGGTGGTTTTTTATAAATCTTGTGCGGTTATTAAGTCAAATGATGGCAAAATAATTATGAAAGCTACAAAGAGCGGTAATCTGTTTATTTTCGAAAAGAAACAGTTTCTCTATTCGCGAACGTCTAATGACAGTTTGATGCGCTGGCATCAGAGGTTAGGTCACCTTAATGAAAAAGATTTAAAATTACTTTACTCCCGTGATATGGTATACGGAATGAACTCTATCAGTAGTGGAATGTCATTGAACTGTGAAACTTATTTAAGAGCAAAAATCTGCACCTTACCCTTTACTAGTAGCAAGTATCGAAGCACCGGCGTGCTTGATTTGATCCACAGTGACATTTGCGGTCCGATGAGAGTGTCTACCCCTGGCTGTTTCAGATATTTTTGCCTCTTTATTGACGATTATAGTAGAAAATCTTTCATATATCTACTAAAGAACAAAAGCGATATTTTTAATGTATTTAAATTATTCAAATCTCGGGTAGAATGTGAAACGTCTAAAAGGATAAAGTCACTTCGAACTGACAATGGGCGTGAATATCTCAGCAAAGAGTTTTCAAATTTTTTAGACTCTGAAGGTATTGTTCATCAGCTCACTACAAGTTATACACCACAACAAAATGGTGTTGCCGAACGGGCCAATCGAACGGTGGTGGAGATGGCGAGATGTATGTTGCTCGATTCCTGCCTTCCTGAGATGCTGTGGGGAGAAGCAGTAAAAACATCCGTATATCTCCAAAATCGAGCGTATACAAGAGCGCTTGACATGAGGACACCGTATGAGGCCTGGTGTGGCAAGAAACCATCCGTGCAGCATCTCCGAATCTTCGGATCCAAAGGTGTGATGCTAGACAAAAAGCCTGGTAAGTCGAAATTCAGTGCCAAAGGTATGAGTTGCTTTATGGTTGGGTATGCTTTTGAGTCTAGGGCCTACGGGCTATATGACGCGAAGTCTAAGAGTATTTTCCAGAGCCGCGATGTAAAATTTTTGGAGAACAGCGAAACGAACTTATCACTCGGGGAATCCAATGACTACGTCATCACAGACCTGCAGGAATCCAATAGTCTATCGTAGAGGAAAAACGATGCTGCTGCTGTCGCTGCTGTTACTCCCAAGAAGGAAAATGTTCCGATTGTGAAAGTGGATACTGCACCTGAAGTTGAACATCATACTATTGATACTGCATCTGAAGAGGGCCCAGATGCTGATGGTGATGACTTACCTAATGAAGAGATTCCTGGTTGCGGTTCTCAGACAAGGATCGATAAGCAAGCAGGCGATGTTGTTGATGCTGGAAATGTTGGTAATAAGAAACAAACACGATACCCGATCCGGTCACATCAAAAATTAAACATACACGTGAGTAATTTAAATGATAACTATTCTAATCCGTTAACAGTTACCGAAGCCCTAAGTCGGGGTGATGGCCGGAGATGGTTAGAAGCGATGAATAGCGAATATGAGTCTCTTCTGGCGAATGGGACGTGGGAACTGGTGCACCCACCAGAAAACAGGCAGATCATTAAATGCAAGTGGGTTCTCAACATTAAGAGAGACAGAAGTGGAAACGTGGAGCGCTATAAGAGCCGATTAGTTGCGAAAGGATGCAGCCAGAAATTTGGCGTTGACTACACCGACACTTTTTCCCCTGTTATGCGTTTTTCCTCACTCAGGCTGATATTAGCAATCGCTGCTAAGTTTAATCTTATCGTTCACTAAATGGATGTGACCGCAGCCTATCTAAATGGAGAGCTAAAAGAGGAAATTTTCATGAGCCAGCCAGAACAGTTCGTGGTCAAAGGCAATGAAGACAAGGTGTGCAAGCTGAAGAAGGCATTGTACGGGCTTAAGCAGGCAGGACGGGAGTGGAATGTGAAGTTGGATAAGACGTTGAAGAGGATGGGTTTCGTGCAATGCAATGCAGACTCGTGCGTGTATACATCGAACGAAAACAACGAGACCAACATCATTGCTGTTTATGTCGACGACATCCTACTTGCGTGCTCCAATCAAAAATCATTGATGGACATCGAGCAGCGAATTGGTGAGGAGTTTGACGTCGTGAACAAAGGACCTGCTGACCATTTCCTAGGAATAGAGATTACGAGAGAGGACAACGGAGATATAAGCATCTCACATAAACAATTTATTCGTAATCTTTGTGAAAAACAAAATATGGTGCAATCTCGCAAGTGCAGCACTCCTTTGGATCCAGGCCAGAGATTTCTAAAGTGCGGTGTTTGCCCTGAATGTGGAAAGGTGGACAAAACAGCATACCAGTCGCTTATTGGATCATTGCTCTACTTGGCTATGTCCACTCGCCCGGACATTCTACACTCCGTTAGCAAACTCTCGCAGTTCAACGTCAATCCACATCCTGAGCATTTTGCTGGCGCCAAACACATAGTCAGGTATATAAATAAGACACAAAACATTAAACTTCTTTACAGAAAAACTAGTGGACATTTAAAAGGGTTCGCAGACGCTGATTGGGCCAGCAGTAGCGAAGACAGAAAATCCTACACAGGATTCGTTTTCTTCATCGGCGACGATAACGCTGCAATTACTTGGCAGTCGAAAAAACAGTCTTCGGTGGCGCTAAGCAACACAAAGGAGTCCGAGGCGTCGAGAGAAGCAATTTACTTACGTGCATTTATCACAGAACTGGGGTTTTCCGAGCTGGTGTTCGGACCCACTGAGTTACACGGAGACAATCTTAGTTCGCATGCACTGGTCAAAAATCCAGTCTACCATAGTCGCAGCAAACATATAGATATACGAGCACATTACGTAAGAGAGGTTTTCAATAAAAATTGTATTAACTTAATATATACTTCAACCGAAAATATGATTGCCGATATATTAACGAAAAATTTGTCAAAAATTAAACATGTTAAATTTTCCGATATGCTGGTTTAAAAAATTAATCTGTATGAATATTTAAATGTTTGAATTGTTACATTTTCTATGAATTTTAATTGAATAAGTTTTGAGGGTAGTGTTGAATATCATGTCGTACCATATGTAATTACTTATTTACTCTAATACATTCGCATCAGCAAAACATAACCAATGCAGTAACTGTCATCCACACTATTTTTCACCTCTGTTAGCTTATTTACATAAGAACAAAATTGTACATAGGAACACGTATAAATTGAAGACTCTTTTAATAAAACGTTTCATTCCTTCTAAACGAAAAGTCGCCTGAGTTTCTTTTTCCCGCAACAAGAGCCATGAGGACCACGAGAGTAAGTAATTTTGTATGTTATACGAGTATTTACGAAACTAAATGAAGTCTTTTAGAAAATATATAACTCATTATTAAAAAGCGTGCTAAATATTCAATGGCCCAGCGCCGTCAATTCTTCTAGGCAACAGTCCTTCTTGCCGGTAACTAATCCGTCTAATGAAGCGAATGTAAGAACTTAAATATAATAGTATGGAAACAAAAAACAAATTAATTAATAAACTTATCAAAAAAAATAGGCTTTAAGTGAATCAATAACATTCCCCCACTGAACAGTCAAGGGATTAGACCGTCAACCGGGGGAGATCTATTAACTCCTGGTTATCGGAAGATGGTATAATTTTTGGAAATGGCGTCGTACGTCAATCATATTTGACATTTGTGAACCAGACAGCTGCACTATACAAACAGACAAGCAATGGAGCGATATACCCCTCAAGAGCGGGGAATAATTGTGTCGATGTTTTTGACTAATAATCGGTCGGTGGTGTTAGCGCAGCGTGAATTTCGACGTCGATTTCCTAATCGTATCGCGCCAACTGGGCAAACATTCCGACGCTTAGCTACTCGGCTCGAACAGAGTGGAACCACAGGAGACCATGGACTGGTCGTTCATCCGAGAATATCGCGGCTGTGGTTACCGATGACGCTGGGAATGAAAAAACATCAACCAGACGACGGGCCACGCAATTGGGCATCACCAAATGGACCCTACATCAAATTTTAGTAAAAGACTTACACATGTTCCCATTCAGAGTGCGTGGTTTCAACAAGCACGAGCCACATTCGATATTGTGAAGGAAGCGTTTTCTGGTCGCGTAATCTCCCGCTTTGGCGATTTGGCATGGCCAGCAAGATCGCCCGATTTAACCATCCCAGACTTCTTTCTTTGGGGCTACTTGAATCAACACTGGCGGCAGCTACTTGGCGGATATCATCTTTTCCATTTAACAATTGTAAAAGTCCGAATAAAAATTTCCATCACTCAAAATCATTCTTTTTTATTTAGTAAACAAAATTTGATGATTAATTTTGCGCCACCTTGTAAATATATATAGAGAATTTTATTACAATTTTTCACATATTTAGTACGTTACGAGTATATGCTAACGTTTGAAATTTAAAGCGAATTCAACAATATGGCGACTGGTATACAAAGAGCGGCAGATTGTTTTTTTGGTATTAATTGGCGCGCGCACAAGGGATTTTGAGTACCCTTAAAATGTTTGCACATAATGCCAGCGAGAGGAAGTTAGGGATGGAAAAAAGAAGAGATAGTGATATGCGTTGGTTTTAAATGTTTGCAAGTTATAGTGACTAGGAAATAAATAGCTCGTCAGGGCATTCCATAAGCGAGTTCTACGGCCTAAGAACGAATCACGATATTTCAGAGGACGTCCGAAAGTGGGCTTGAGGGTATACTGATGAGCATTCATATATACTTCAGTATACTGGTGGTGAAAATAGCGACACAACAAGCTAAGATAGAAGACATTTCGTCTGTGTTCGAGAGTGTAATATTGACATAAAATATGAGTTGTATCGCACGGCTTTGTATCCTATTTAGCAAGTGCATAGAGGTCTTAGGTTTACCTGACCAGATATGGGCATTGTGATCTAATTTTGAGCGGATGAATGCCATACCATAAATATATGGGGCCAGATCAGAGGGAGAGAAATATTTCTTACATCGTTTGAGGAAACCTACACATTTCGCAGCATTTTTGTCGACATCAAATATGTCGAAATATGGCAACGTAGGTTGCCAGTGATTCACATACCGAGAGTAGAAAGTTTTTCATTTTCGACGACGCAAGTGTCATTCTCGGATAATGGCTGGGGATTTAAATTTCGCTTTAACGACAGCAGGTAGCATTGTATTTCGGAAGCATTAAATTCTACTCTATTAGCGGTTCCCCAATTAGTTATGCAGTTAATATCGAAATTTAATGAGTTTAACATAACCTTTCTAAAGCCGAAGAGCAGGGACGTGAGTTCGCGAACGAATACGGAAAACAGAGAGTATTGTGGTCAGCAAAGGAATATATTGGATTAGAAGTAGTAGACGAGAGATCGTTGATGAAAATTAAAAAGAATGTCGGAGACATAACGCAGCCCTGGGGCACACCGGCATTTATTTTGTGAACATCAGACTTGATACCATCCAAGACAACTTGAATTGAACGTTCCGAAAGGTAATTTCTAATCCATTGATGAAGAGAGTCATCGATCCCAAAAGCACGCATTTTCGACAAAAGAGCCCAATGCCAAACTCTGTCGAATGCCTTAGAAATATCAAGTGTATCTATCTTGCTTTCGCCAGATCAATGTATGCTTTGGTTCCATTTGTCGGTGAGACATGCCATCAAGTCACCAGTGGACCTGTTGCTATGACAACTGTATAGCCGCTCATTAAGCATTTCGACAAAAGAGCCCGATGCCAAACTCTGTCGAATGCCTTAGAAATATCAAGTGTATCTATCTTGCTTTCGCCAGATCAATGTATGCTTTGGTTTCATTTGTCGGTGAGACATGCCATCAAATCACCAGTGGACCTGTTGCTATGAAAACTGTATAGCCGCTCATTAAACAGTTTTCGTGTTTCGATATGTTTCATTACCTGACGATTTATCAGCGTTTCCATGACCTTGGAGAGAAGGGACATAAGTGCAATGGGTCTGTAGGGTGTTGTCTTTCTTAATCAAATGTTAGCAATGTTAGTGCTAAGACATCTCCGATCGCACTGACTTTATTCTTTCATTCTTACAATATACACATCTTACAATATACATATATACATAGAATTGCATTTGGGTATAGAATATATGGTGATATGTGTAATACTAGAACTAGCATACGTTTGTATACCAGTTATACATACAACATCTCCCCTCTTTTAATTTAATTCAAAATTCTGATATTTCATTTGTTTAGATAAAGTACAATTCAAATATTTAATTTTTTATTACAGTTCAAATATTTTTTTTTTTTTTTTTTATTCGTAGTAAAATCTTGATGGTGCTTTAATTTCCCTTCCAGAACGCGTTCTATGAATTTTTTCGAGCGTTTCCACAGACTTAGGGCTTATGCCAGGTGAATTGGACACGTTAACAAAATTTCGGTCATCTTCATTTTCCGATGTACTACTATTTTGGGTATAGTTATTGTGATTTTCTAAGATTATATGCTCTCTATTACGTCTAAATCGACCTTCCCCGTCAAAATCCTCTACTATAAACGAATTAGGTTCTTTACATTGATCAATAACTTTCCCAGGAGACCATGGAGCTGTAGGAGTCTTTTTAAAGAGAATTTGATCATCAATATAAACTGGTGGTAGTCTTTTAGCATGCATATCATAATATTTTTTCATCATCTGATTATATTTGTTCACATTATTTTGGTGTTCTTTCGAATCAATAACTTCTGGCTTCAGGTGTTCTGTTCTAACCGGTAAATTTGAGCGAAGATTCCTTGACATGAGAAATTTAGCTGGAGATTCAAGGTTTCCCTTAGGAGTATTCCTATACTGAAGGAGGCCAATGTATGGGTCTGTGTTAGATTCCTTACATTTTTTGAAAATATTTTTTATTGTTTTTATAGTTCGTTCTGTAAGGCCATTTGATCTCGGATAATAAGGGCTTGAAGTGACCTGTTCTATATCCCAAGTGCAAAGAAAATGTTTGTATTCACTTGAGGTGAATGGTGGTCCATTATCCGAAAATAAAATTTTTGGAATGCCGTGTCTGGCAAAAAATGATTTGAGATGAGTTATAACGTTTCTAGCAGTCGAATTCTTATTTAGATTGGCAATTTCAACATATTTTGAATAATAATCAACAGCAATCAAATAAATATCACTGTTGAAATGAAACAAATCAATACCTACTTTTTCCCAAGGGATGTCTGTTGATTGATGGGGAGTAAGGGGAACTTTTGAATTTGAAGGTCTATGTTTTGCACAAATCTTACACCTTGAAATTACGTTTTGTATATCATTTTGCATGTTTGGCCAGTAAACAATGTCTTTAGCTTGATTTAAACATCTCTCTATACCGAAATGGCCTTCATGAATTTTACTTAGAATATCTTTTCTCATTGTTTTGGGTATGATAAGGCTTTTGTTTTTAAAAAGTATGTCATCTAGAACATTTATTTCACCTCTGATTTGGAAATATGGTTGAGCTTCTTGTTTTGTTAAACTCCTTTTTTTTGGCCATCCACTCATGCAATAATCTTTGACAATTTGAAGAGAAGGATCTTCATTTGTAGCATTTTGTATTTGCTGAAGTTTCTTGTCTGTAACAGATAAATTTGACAGAACTAAATTGACATGTACTGAGATATCATGCTGAATATGCTCAAAATGGGGATCTTGAATGGAACATGCTCTCGACAAACTATCAGCTACGTACATCTTTTTACCAGGTACATGCGATACATTCATATTATATATTTGAAGATTCATCAAAATTCTTTGTAATCTAGGAGCTACTTTACAGAGCGGTTTTGTAACTATTGAAACTAATGGCTTATGGTCTGTTTCGACATTAAAAGTCTGACCATATAGATACCTATGAAACTTTTTACAGCCAAAATATATTGCTAATAGTTCTTTTTCTATTTGGGAATAATTCTTTTGTGCCTCATTTAAAGTAGTGGATGCATAAGCTATAGGACTTCGACCATGTAAAATGACAGCCCCCATTGCATCTTTGGATGAATCGACAGAAAGTGTTATCGGCTTTTTGGGGTCAAAGTGACATAAAATTGGTGGCTTACATAGTAATTCTTTTACTCTATTAAATTCTTGGTCATGAGAACTATTCCATTCCCATTTTACATCGTTTTTTAAAAGAGAACGAAGATTAGACGTTTGTAAAGACAAATTTTTTATAAAAGAACTAAGATAGTTAACCATTCCTAGAAACCTTTGAAGGTCTTTTACGCACGCAGGGGTGGTCATGTTTTTAATGGCATTAACTTTCGCTGGATCTGACAATATTCCTTCTTGTTTGAATATATGACCTAGATATCTGATTGTTGTAACTTTTATTTGACATTTGTTCTTATTGAATTTAAGACCCTTTTGTCTCGCTCTTTCTAATAATAATTTTAAGTTTCTATCATGTTCCTGTTCTGTTTTTCCATAGATAAGAAAGTCATCTATATAAATGAGCAATCCAGGTATATCACCAAATGTTCTAATCATGTAACCATGAAATATTTCTGATGCCGCGTTAATGCCAAATGGAAGCCTCAGAAATCTATATCTCCCAAAAGGGGTATTAAATGTACAGAGCTTAGAACTAGCTTCATTTAACTCAAGCATCCAGAAACCCGAATTCGCATCAAGAAGACTAAAGTATTTTGCATCAGAAAGTTGTGAACGAATATATTCAAAATCAGGTATTTCAAAATGAGGACGCAATATTGCTTGATTCAAATTTCTTGGATCTAGACATACTCTTAGATCTTTATTTGCTTTTTCAACAAGTACAATAGAACTTACCCATGCAGTGGGTTCAGTTACCTTTGTGATGACATTTAGACGTTCCATTCGCTCAAGTTCTTCCTTAAAAGCACCCATCAATTTAAACGGGACCTTTCGAGGGGCATCAATCTTAGGCAATACATTCGGATTCACTTCTAAATTTATTTTTTCTGGCAATAGACCTAGGCCTGTGAAAACATCACTGAAATTATTGAATATATCTAGATTATTACTTGTTGCTTTACTGATTTTACATACTTTTTTGATCAAATTGAGTGATTTACATGTTTTCAAACCAATAATTGGAAGAGCACTTTCTTCTTCGATAACATAGAATTCAATAGCCACTCCTTTATGTTTGTCTAAATCACAGTTAATGTTACATATTCCAACAGAGTTTATTTTTTCACCAGTATAGGAAACTATATTTGACATGCATGGTTTCAATTTAATATTTTGTAATTTCAAAAATGTTAGTGTTTTTACAGATAATACGTTTTCTTGTGCACCACTATCAAGTAAACAACTAACTTTTCTTTTATTAACACTTAGATCTACTGTCCATAATTGATTGTCCTCCTTGCAATTAATTTTTTGACCTATGGATCCCAAGAACAAATCTTCTCTTTCTTCTTCTTCCTCATGTAAATTTCTAACATGCAGCTTACTCCTACACATTTTTGCGAAATGATTGGGTTTACCGCAATTTCTACAAACTACACCCACTGCTGGACATTTAAATCGGTGTTGTTGTCCACATCGATAGCAGGAACTTGATGAATTGGGTTCATGCTGCTTGCTGTTTTCTTCTGCCAATAATGACGTCTTGGTACTGCCGTTCTTTTCTGCAAAGTTGAAAGTATTTGGTTTAGTGTTAATGTAAAATTTACCGCTTCACGTAGATGTAGATGTATGCGAAAGCCTTTTGTCGATTTTGCCTATGATAGATGTAGTTGAGTCTTCAAGTTGTTTCGTCTGTGTTTTAGTTTGCTCCATTACACGTGCAATTTCAATGGCTTTAGACAATGGTGCCTTTCCTTCTTGTAAGAGTTTTTCTCGTATGGCGTGATTCTCCTTACTTAATCCACAAATAAAAATATCTTTTACGATATCGTCTTGCAGTGCTCCAAGCTCACATGATATGCTTAAATTTTTTAAGCTTGTGACGAATTTTATTGAAAGTTATTGATTCGTCGAGCATTTGCTTACGCGTGAAAAAATTGTGCCTCTCCACGGCTATATTCTTCTTCGGTGTGCAAAATTCACTGAATTTGTCAATGACATCATCATATTTGATATCGTCTATTGATACACCGAACGAACTAAATATTGTCAAGGCTTCCGGACCAAGATAGTGTAGGAATATAGCAACTTTTCTTTTCTCAGGTTCAATCTCCATATTCGACGCTCTCATAAAGATCTTAAATTGGAGAATCCAATTTTTCCATAGATCGGCTAGATTTTGTTGACCGCATGTGAAATCCAATGGAGCTATGATTGGTGATATGCCGAGTCTTGATTCCGTTTCATTCATTTTCGTTTGTGATTTATTTTTTATTTCACTGACACTGCTCGTTTCTTCTGAGGATTCAAAATCACTCATTTTAATTTAAAATTTAATTTTAAACTTTTAAACTTTTTTTTTTTTTTTTTTTTTTTTTTTTTTTAGTTTACTTCTGACACCATGTTGTCTTTCTTAATCAAATGTTAGCAATGTTAGTGCTAAGACATCTCCGATCGCACTGACTTTATTCTTTCATTCTTACAATATACACATCTTACAATATACATATATACATAGAATTGCATTTGGGTATAGAATATATGGTGATATGTGTAATACTAGAACTAGCATACGTTTGTATACCAGTTATACATACAACATAGGGGAGAGAGAAGAAGATTCGGCTTTTTTAGAGACGGGCTGGACAAATGCTGTTTTCTATCTGCTCGGAAAGAGCCTTACAAATTAGTATTGGTGAAAAAGCTTACACAGTGTTTTTGCCAGCGTGGAAGAACGCCTGTTCAGAAGAACGGGAGATATACCAGCTAGACTAGTGGATTTGTAAATCTTAAGATCTTTAAGTACTCTTGCTATTACGCGGGGAGACAAAGCACAATCTGGGAGTGTTGAACTGGCCGTGAGTGAGCAGCTAGCCGATTTGCATTGTCCAAAGAGCTGACAATTGGAATGTCATTGTAAATGTGTGTTGGGATGGAGGATAAGGCAGAATTTTTAATATTTTTTTTGCTGCCTTTGGGGCATTGTAGTATTTTTTGTCTCAATTTTTGGTCGTACTGAAATTTCACCCGCTTGAGAAAGACGTTGCAGTCCTGGGTCGTTTGAACTTTTTTCGGTTTTTCTCTGTCGGGTTGGTCTTATAAGACCTCAAAAGCATTCTTCTAACCTTGACAAGCCTCTTTACAGCTCGAGTCGTACCATGACTTTACTTTTGGTGTGATACTCTTAATACGATAGAGGATAAAGGATCTTATTCCAAGGAGAATAGTGTCTGTGATCATATCCGTTATCGTTATCGAGGAAACATAACGACCAGTTAAATGTCCTAAAGAAGCTGTCCGCTCCTTCTCGTATTGCCATACGGTTCTTTTAGGAATATTTTCTGTAACTGTGTGGTAAGTGTACGAGAAATTAGCTGATACGACACAGTGGTCCGCCGAGCCTCGAGGGGATAGTACATTGATCTTGTATTTGTCAGTGTGAGAAGCTAAAAACAAATCCAGGGTTTTGACGGTGTAACTATCAACGTCTGGTATTCGTGTGGGCTCATTTACAAGCTGGGGTAAGTTGTTTTCCGCAGCAAAGATTTCAACACACCGACCTTCGGGTGTTGTCTATCCAGAATGTCAAAGCCACCCACAATTGTGTATATTGAATCCGCCTGCAATAACGATTTCAATATGAGAATACTTTGTATAGAGTCAGACAGCGCATCATACTCGTTAAAGGGCGAATTGCTGTCCAGTTTGGGGCTTCTGTAAATAGAAATCATCATTGGGGGGTGGCCGGGGTGTAGTGGTACTATCAATCGCTTCTCACTCGGAGGGTCCAGGTTCGAATACTACCCATGAAAAGTCAGTTTTTCATTTGTGTAATTGGAACTCAGATAGAAAAATTCTGCGTGTGTGAAGGCATAACACTGACACGTAGATTTGGCTGTTGTAGAGTTTCAAGCACAGAAAAAAATAATGTGAATTATACCTCGAATCACTCTGAGTGAAGAAAAAACTCTCCGTTCTATTCGTTCCACTAGAACGTGTAGATTTTTCTGTGAAATCGAGAAGTCTATGGAACACCTAATCACAAACTGTCCTGAACGTGTCCATAAACGAGCAACAATTCTTGGAATATTAAACAGCAAATGAGAGGTACTAGATCAAGCTGGTCGCAGTGGAGAAGAGTGTTTGGTCTACCCTCGTATTACCACATCTTACAAGGTCGATGAAGAGAACAGGAAAATAAAAGTTTTAATTTTCTGATTTAGTTTTAATTCCCTGCAAAAGCCAAGAAGGCCTTTGAAGTTCGTGCCGTCTATTTCCTCTAGGTTTTCGAAAAAGTATTTCCTTAAAAATGTTCTTCAACTACGCGATATTGCCTCGCATTAACACAGTGTGCGTGTTATGTACTCAATAGCTTGCAGATCACCGCAGAATCTGCTAATATCTGTATCTGAAAATTTTAGTCTCTTTGCGTGTTTCCGCAGGAGACAGTGTTCTGCCAGGATTCCTATTATTGTCCGGAGCTTATCCCTGCTTAATTTTATTAACTCCCTAGACCTTTTGCCGTCAAAAAGTGGACAGAGAGCCTTGGATACCCCGTGTACTACGAGACGTGACCACCTTCGGTTGGCAGTCTTTGTGATTTTTTCCTCGATAGTGCCCCTCATTATGCAAAGGGGATATTTGGTGTTGGCAACCTGATTTTTTTGAGTAGCCCTCTTATCTTAGCAAGCTCATCCGCTTGTTCATTTTCTTTTAAAAACGCAGTGTCCTGGCACCCAGCACAGTATTACCCGGTTCTAACTAAATAATGCCTTGTGCACTGTGCGATAGGTCCTGAATATATCAGAATTGATGTTGGTCGATTCCATTGCCTTAAGTGCGGCCTGTAATGGCTATGGAAGCCATTCTTTGAACCGCTGATAATTTTCCGTAAACCGTTGTCTTCTTTGTTTTTAAAGCAACATACTACCTAACATACATGCAGTATCTTGTACTTTCTGGTACAAGGAACAAGTTCCGGTTGGCATTGAGACCATAGCTTTTTGCCCAAGTGCTGATCGTCTCCAGGGTAACCTCCGCAACGTCGTTTAAAATATTTAAGTATTTTCTCTCATTTTGCTAAACTTTTTAAGGATGTTATTGATATCCAGCACCCAGAGGAATGGCGATATAACTCCCCCTAGATGGGTTCCCCTGGTTACAAACATTCTAATAGAGATTTGCTCAATGGAGCAATTTATTTTTCCACTCAGTTTGTAATGCCCAGTTCAATATTAGGGTCTACTAGGGCATTTTCAATGACGGTGCACTACACGTTATTGAAGGCTCCTTCGCAAACTCACTGGGGTGTAGACTCTTCTCTATTTTCCCCACCACCGCGTGCAGGGTGGATTTTACAAATTTTTCTTTCTTGTATGCATGCTGTGACACAATCACCGGTTTAATATCACCGCTTCCCCATTGTGTATGATGGACGTTTGCATCACAGCCTAGTACTAGGATCCGATCTTTCTGCCTTGCCAAGTCCCTTAGTTTCTCCAACGTAACTACTTCGGACTCGTAGAGGAAGTAGGCCGTGGTTAGACAAAGTGATTTGCCATACCCTTTCGCATGTTCCCGCCGTCAGGTCTCCTGAGCTGTAATTATTCAAAAGAAATGCCTCTATTTGGTTTTTGATTAGGATGCAAGTCCTGATCTTACCTTCTGACTTATAGAACAACGTGTGATTTGTCAGCCTAAGAGCCTGGATCTTGTTGTCCTTATTGAACCAGGGCTCTTGTATGAGTAAGGCTGTGACGTGCTCTGGTATTGTACTCCACCAGACAGGCTATGGTGCAGGTCTATCTCCAGCACTTCCATTGTCTTGGGGGGTTCCTCTTCGTCCTTTTCCTTGGTCGATCATGTACTTTACCATATCATTCGACTTTTCGTGGTATGGTAACCAGTCCCTGTTAAGGGACAGCAAAAAATGCTGCCCGCACTGTTGTCTAGGGCCCGTCTTAGGGACTCTACATATATCGGCTTTTAGTTCCCGACTCTGAACATGGAGTAGTCCCAGCAGCTTCTCAGGGTACATGTAGGGACACGAAAACCATACCCATGCAGTCGGCAGAGTGTACTTTGCAAACTCTGCCACCGTAGTGCATTTAAGCTTGATGCTTTCGCAAGCACAGAAGGCTTATTCCCACAAGCAACAACTTTACGTCCGCCTTCCCAACTAGCGCCATCGAATTGAAGTTCCCCGTTTCTTGTGGTGGATAATTCCTTCAACAGGACGTCTTGGAACTTCACCTAGACGTTTTTCCACTTATCGATTGTTAGACGATTGCAAGACTTCAGCTCCTTAATCACTGCAACGAGAAGCTCGTCTTTTTAGTCGCTTTGCTTACGACGCAATACGGATGAAGTACCAGCTTTCACCTTTTTGCATCCATCGTCTCCATGACGTCATCGGATCTGCCTCTCTTGTTGCTAAAACTTGCCTTGAAAAGCCACCTCTTTCCATTTTGCCGCGTAATAGGTATAGGGCGCCTGATCGGCTTCCACTTCCGCCTTTGCAGCTGCCTGTTGAGTAAGCGTTTGGTTGGCCCTCAAAGGCGGCTTTTTCCCATTCGCTTAAGCTGCTGTGATCACAGCCCTCATATTTTACTACCTTACGCGTAGCGTTACATAGCAAAACCCTTGCCCTTTGATGTGCGTTCTGAGTGGCTGCTGAGCCAGCTGTTCCCACTTTTTCCACCACCGCAGCCTTATTTCTTTGACTCTTGGAGGTAGCTTTGCAGCGGATGTTCCAGTTGCCTTGGATACCCCTTCGACCGAGGTCCTGCCCTGTATATCACCGGTGTGGATACCAGCCTACTCACCGGTGAATCGGTGTTGTTTTGAACACCCCACTATCGCCAGAAGCTTCACTGCTTCCATTTCCCGTACCAGGAGGGAGATGGATGAAGTCGAGATATCGTCTTCACTCACCTCTAACTCGTCCTGGACGGGGATTGTCTGTCTTGCCTTTTGTATTTTGTTTGTTTTTTGTTTTTCCATTTTAAAAATTTAATCTGGTTCCCACGAGTAGGGCCGGAAATAAAAGGTCAGCCGAGGCAGCGTCGTCATACTTGAGTAAGTATAATATAACAGGCCCGCGCTAAGGCGCCTGAGAGAGCTGTTTGCGTTTCAGGTTTAGCCCCCAACCTTGCATGCTTCGGCAAGGAATCAGGTTTAGCAGTTCTTATTTCGTCACCTCTCAGCCGACCGTAGTCGGTGGAGTCTTTGCGAATTAAGCCTCCTCACCGACACCATTGAAGATGAAGGTTCGATAACATCAACACGGTGCCATTTATACCTCTTTCCCGAAAGGCTCTGGGTCTTGCCCTAAGCCTTCAAAACTAGTTATTTGTTTTCCGGCTTTTGTAGCGAAAAGGCCTTGTACCCTTTTCGTAATAATCGGACATCTTTACGTTAGCACTGTACTGAGTACTAAACAGGACTATCCGGATATCGAATTGAAACCAAACCCCAAGCTCAAAGTGTTTCTGTGCGGTTTCATGCTTTTGTGAAAGAGCAAACTTAAACTCTCATCAGATTAGGAGATAGATGTTATATCCAAGGAATGTATTTAATTCGAACAAAGTCAGACGTCTGTGTAAAGGCAAAATTAGAAAATCAGCTTGATAACCCACAAGATACTGCCACAAATCATTACAGAATCATTTGCCCCTACCAGCGACCAGTTGAATACTTAGCAGACTAAACCAATGGCTCCTTATCTCCCCCTGTAAGTTTTATTGTTCCAATAACCCAGAACAAATTAAACCATTAAATGCAAGTCCTCATACGAGTATTCCTTCTCAGCCTCTCGTCTGATTGATGTTTTAGTGTTTGGCCACATTTTGTGTCATTACCACAAATTTGTGCCTTTTGTCTGGATGACATTTATCCCACTTGCACCTTAAGGCAACCCAAGACTACGAGTAACATGCATGTCCATGCCCGGATACAGAAAATCTTCAGTGTCTCAATAATTGGACAGAATCAGGACAATCATTTACAACATCTGAATGTGGCATTGTTTACTGTTGACGTTGCTGGTATACGTATGTAGAATGGTGTATTCTCTACACACACAAAACTTTAGCTACTTTAATAAAATTAGTTAATTTCGCAATAAAAATTACACCATTCCGAATAGGCGAATGAGTTGTGCTCGTACAAGGACAAAGACGCCCAAGTGACACCCCTTATAACAAGGTATCCGTAACTCGCGGTCATGAAAAGACTCGAGATACGAGTACGCGCTTTTTGTTTTTATGAAAACTTACTGTAGTAGAACTCGCTCTCATACTCGTATAAGTTTTACGACTCAGTGTAGCTATCGTGCGAGTTGTAAAACTTTACAGCTTACGAGTGCATATTTGTTGGAATTTGCAACATTTCAACACTAGCGCAACAATAATTCTGATGGGAATGTAATGGGCGTTAGTTACTAGTTACCGGTTACTAGGTGTGTCCTGAGCTACCTGACTGCAGCAAATATGTGGGCATTTTCATTCCAAATATGCGGTAAACATTATTTAGGGAGACATTCAAATATACGAACTAATAACATGGCTGGGCAACTCAATTACACTCGCTTCAATTATTTACCACGTATTTAACAATTTTCCAAATAGAATGCTGTCGAAATGTGCACTGTTAAATAGGCAGATACAGGATGCTGGTGTCCGTGCTGTTATTCAATGGGAGGATAATTTGATTGTTGGGCCAGGGCGGGATGCCAGGTTGAAGTTTGGGTGTATGGATTGGATTCGTTGCTGTTTAAACTATTTATGTGATCGGCTTTCATAGGCGCAAAGCCTACGATTAGTGGGAACAGACTGAATTGTGCGGATGACCAATTTGTGTATAAACAGACGCCAAGGGATAAACAGACAGGACAAGTGCAAGCGATAAGCTTAGCTAAAATATTGATTCGTTATCGTAGTGGATACAGATGATGTGTTGAGGATGGTATACGAGGACTCGTACTATTGTATAAACAAAATCATTTCAAGCTTTCCTAAAGTGGTTCGTAATTAAATATTGAGAACGGTGGGTGAGGTGTAGGATAAAATTGTCCTTTGCAACGTGTCTCTAGACAACATTCTTTTTAGTCTTTTTAGAAAATTCAATTTGAAAAAGACAAAGGGAGCTCTAGGAGAAAGTTCTTCGTAACGTAGAACTTTGTAAAACATGTAAACTGAGCAGTATAAAGAGGTTTAAACTTGGAAATAGAGTTCTTACTAGCTTCACGACGTATTGTAAGGGGTTGTACGAGTGAGTTTCAGGCGATCGAGATACGGTGGAAGGTGGAGAGACAATAACCCATCAAATTATTGTGGATGCCCACATAAAGTTTCTTCATGCAGGTGTAACGTAGCTGTTTTCGTTGGTTCGTCAGGAGTTCTGGATTCTTGGAGCGTGAAATATAATTAGGAAAATTGTCCATAACTGCATCAAGTGCTTTCGATTGCGTCATCAGCTTATGGGCGACTTACCATCATACGCGTTCGTTAAAACTGGCTAGTCCTATTATTCTTCAGATGTCCAAAGGTAGAAAATCAAGTCTTAGAAAGAGATACTTTGCGTTGTTCGTATATATGGCCACCAAGTCGTTACATTTGAATGTGGTAAGTGACCTTACTTCGGCCGCTTTATTAGCTGTTCTGCGCAGGTTCATCGCTGGACATGCAGCGTAATTTATTCGGATAGTAGCACCAATTTTCGAGGACCCGCGCGTTCACTTTGTGATATGTATAAATTGGTAAGACCTAGAGAACGCAATCAGGAGGTGTCAACAACCTTGATGGTTGACAACATAAAATGGGGGTTTATTCCTCCTTCCCACTTTGGTGGGCTCTGTGAGTTAGTCTGGTGTGAAAAGCGTCAAGCAGCATCTATGACGTATCGTTGGCAATAACACCCTCACTTTCGAAGAATTGTCTACTATGTTTGCCGATATTGAAGCCCTGTGAAACTCTAGGCCCCTTTGTGCAATCTCCGACAATAACCTAAATCCATTAACGTCCTCTCATTTTCTCATAGGACGACCAAATACGACAATACCAGAGCCGAGCTGTGGGCAGACTTCACTAAACCGATTGAGAAGTTAGGAACTGAGAAGAACAGAACATGACGCACTTCAGCAACGGCCAAAATAGAGACAGATCACTGGCGAATTCAAAATTGGGGACCTGATGATAGTTAAAGAACCGAAGTTGCCACCATCTAACTGGTCATTAGCTCGAGTAGAGGCTATTCATCCTGGACAAGATGGCCACGTAGATGTTGTTGTAGAGTTTAGCTACGTTGTATAGGATAGTTCTCTAGCTCTCTCACATAATTCTGTAATATAAGGTTTGCATAAGGTATTGAACAATTAAAGTCATACTCCTGTACACGTGCTTAAGTTTTAATTTTTCGTTATCTACAAAACTTCGACAAGCCGAAAAACTGTCCATCCTCGGTACATGTGTCATTGACAACTTGTTTTGGAATGACGACATATATAGGGTTTTCAAATAAGGACTTGACAAACGCAAACCATTTGAGATGTTTCAAAAACTTTATTATCGGCTTGAAGTACAATCAAAACATTTATGAATGGAACTCGACTTCGTTCATATGGCCACCGCGGGCACGTTTGCAGCGGTCGATTCGTTGGACCCAATTTTCAACTACTCGGCCATACATTTCGGGCGAAACGGCCGCTATTTCGCGTTCAATGTTGGCTCTGAGCTCTTCCAACGTCGTCGGCCTGTTGGAATTAACCAATGACTTAACGAAGGCCCACAGAAAATAGTCAAGTGGCGTTAAATCGCACGAACGAGGGGGCCAATCGACTGGCCCATTTCTTGAGATAATACGCTCACCATACTTACTCTTCAATAAATCGATTGTAGAGTGTGCTGTGTGGCTTTTGGCATAATTCTGTTGAAACTACATGTCGTCCAAGTCCATACCTTCCAATTCGAGCCAAAAATAAGCGGTGATCATGGCGCAACGACTCTGACCATTCACAGTAACGTGACGATCGTTATCGTCGACGAAAAAATATGGCCCAATAACGCCGCCGGCATGCAAACCGCACCAAACAGTTATTTTTTGTAGATGAAGTGGTGATTCATGAAGCAAATGCGGATTTTCACCCGAACAATAACGCATATTTTGCTTATTGACGAACCCATTGAGCCAAAAATGAGCTTCGTCACTGAAGATGATTTTGCGATGAAATTCATCATCTTGGCGCATCTTCTCCAGAACCCAATCGGAGAACGTACGTAGCTTCAAATTGTCCAACAGCTTCAATTCTTGAGTCAGATTGATCTTGTATGGGTGTAAACCCAGATCCTTACGCAAAATACGTCATAATGTGGTCTCAGAACGCCGTGGAATTGACTAATTTGGATCGTTTGCTACGGACGCCTGAATGGCTGCAATATTTTCGACACTTCGACCAACCCGTTGTCTCACTGACATGGCAACACCACACAACAAATATGTAGACTCAAATTTTTGCACTAAACTTGTTATTGTCTGTCTACTAGGGCGAGAATTATGACCGAAAATTGGAGTTAACGCTCTTATAGTTGTAGTCACCGACTCCGAATTTCGGTAGAAAATTTTTATAATTTACAGACGTTGCTCGTTCGTGTACTTTACCATGATGAAAATGTTGAGTTTACTGAATAAATTGGCAGTGACAGTTTGACGATTAGTGAAAGAGTGCGTTCACAAATTAAATTCAAAGTTGTCAAGTCCATATTGGAAAACCCTTTACAATAGAAGAGTTTGCAGATGTGTTTGATGGGCTATGATGTTTACCTGACAAATGCCATTTATAAAGGGTGTTTTTTTTTAGCGGCTTGGTTTTTAAACTGTCAACACTATTTTTACAGATTGTCTGTTTGACAGTTGAAAGTTGATTTGTGGTTAGTACGTTTTGCTATTTTACGAAAAACGCGTGCAAATTGTGAAAACTTATTTTGAAAACCATGATCGGTTCGCCAAACTTATCATACGCTACGTCCATTTTACGGTCGACATAATCGTGCATCTAAGCAAGTTATTCGGAGCACAATAAATCATTTTCACACCACTTACACTCTAGTGGATAATACGCATCCCCAAAGACGACAAACAGTACGAACAGAAGAAGTTATTGTCGTTGTGGAGCGCAGTGTTGAGGCGAATCCGAATGAGTCGATTCGCCATCGTGCACATCAATTGGAGCTATACCCATCCACTTTGTGGAAGATTTTACGGAAAGATCTTGGCTTAAAAGCTTATATGTAGGTTCGGTGAATGGGCCGAAAACATGATTCAATTTTATCCTCATTTTCAACGCGAAATTTTGTTCTCCGATGAGGCCCATTTTTGGTTAAATGAATATGTAAACAAGCAAAATTGCCGATTTGGAGTGGAGAAAACCCAGAAGCCTTTGTCGGGATGACCTTACAATCATTCAAACTCACTGTTTGGTGTGCTTTATTGGCTGGTGGAATCATCGGCCCATATTTCTTTAAGGACGATGCCTGCGAAAATGTTACCAATGGAGAGCGCCTATAGAAACCTTATTACTGACTTCTTCGTACCTCAGTTGAATGGCATAATGTGACAGAGCTTTGATTTCAACAAGATGGCGGAACATCGTCAACTTATTGCGAGAAACATTTGCTGAGCGCATCATTTCACATAATGGACCTGTGAACTGGCCTCCACTGTCCTGTGATCTCACACATTTAGATTACTTTGTTTGGAGGTATGTGAAGTCACTAGTCTATGCCGATAAACCAGAGACGTTGGACGATTGTTATTGCTGATATACGGCTCCAGTTGCTCGATAAAGTTGGACTTCATGATTACGCTTCATTCGAGCTAGCCCTTAAGCGCATATGCTGATATCATATTCAAACACTAATGGCGTAAAATTATATATTAAATAAAGCTAATATCATAGACACTTACATTAACTTCAAGTGTTTTATTTCATACTGAATTTGTATAACTCTACAAAAAACACATGTCAAATAAACATGGCAGATAAACTGTCAAAAAGAATTCCTATGAATGTAAGAGAAAAGGTAAAAGCAAAACAAAATAAGAAGAAATCAACAGGTATGATAGCAAAAGCAGAAATGCAATCCAACTGGGTATATTGATTATTTATTGAGAAGCGAGTTAATTCGGTGAGGTTATGTCTAGATCCTCGTAATCTCAATTCGAGTATTCAAAGACACAATTTTATGCGATTCCTAAACTAGAAGACTTTACAAGTAAATTGCATGACAAGGAATTTCTTACTGCACTAGACTTGAAGGATGGTTTTTGCCAAATATCACCTGATAACCAAACCTATCAGTGCCTTCGAGTTCTGCCACATGTACCATATAGACAGTCCCAGAGGTTCATCAAAGTTTGAATATCTCAGATGATCTAATTTACTTTTACGATATTCTTGTTTCCGGTGAAACTGAAGAGGTTCGCGATACAAATATAAGAAAGGTCTTAGAGAGAGCTCGATCTCTAAATATAAAATTTAACTCGACCAAATTGCAATTTTGTTAGCGGAGTGTTAGGTATCTAGGACACATTTTTGGAAAACATGTTATTAGTATCGACAAAAGCAAAATTGCCGCTATGGAAGCACCTGACGAGCCATCTGATAAAAAGGCATTACAGAGTTATTTTAGACTTATTACTTATCGAAGCTTCGAACTTCATACCGAACTGAGCTGAGCTAACAGCTCCTCTACGAGAATTGATGAAGAAAAGTGCAGTATTTGTATGGCATCCAGGCCACACAAAAATGTGTGATTTGTTAAAAGAAATTATAACAAAGTCTCCAGTACTGCAAAACTTTAATCCAGATTTTCAAATATATATACAAACTGATGTATCGAGGGATAGTATAGGGGCTTGCATCTAAAGAATGGCAAACCAGTATGCTCTGCCTCGAAGAGTATGACTGAGTGCGAAAAACGATACGCACAAATTGAAACAGAGATGTTTGCGAACCTGTTCGAATGCACAAAATTTAATGATTTCGTTTAAGGACGTAAAATAATTGTGATGACAAATCACAACCCTTTGTTAGGAATGCTATCGGTTAACGTCTTCCTGAAATTCTTTCAGAGGCGGCGGCGTGTATGGAATGAAATTGTTGAATTATTTGAATTAAATATTTAATCACCGTCTGTACTTAGTATGTTCACATCAAATGCTTAAGCATAACAATTATAATCAACTTAAAACATAATTGTTATCTACTTTTCTATTGTTTTATTAACATAGGATTTCAATGAAACTTGCCATCACTAAAACAGTTGCAGAGCACAATTAAGGTTTTTTGCTGCAGCAAAAAACTGATTTTCTGTTGGCCAATTTCAATACTTCTTGCTATGCTGAAGATTGTTCTCAGCCTCTTTCTGCTGGCAACCACCATCAAAGTTACATATATAGCAATGATAGCAATGATAGTTTTTCCAATTGTTATGTTTCAGCAGCTGTCAGAGTTGCCAATGACATCCAGCTGTTAATATTCAGTGAGGTTTACAATTTCATCATTCATGGCTTATGCTTGCCAAACTATTAAAAAAAATATCGAAATTCCGTCTCAGTTGTAAATACGCAACGTAAATTTCGTCGCAATTTGTCGCACCGTGGAAAACTTTGAGCGTGAGTACACTCTTTTGGATATCAAGCCACCAGCCAGACAGAGATTGATGCGAAATGAAGAAAACATAGCCGCCGTAGGGGCCAGTGTCGAAGAAGACCCAGAAATGTCAATTTGGCGCCGAACAAAATCATCTTCTCGGCCGAGGCCCATTTTTGGCTTAGAGGCTATGTCAAGAAGCAAAATTGCAGTTATTGGAGCAAACACAATGCATAATTGTTCAGCCAAGCATCAATGCAACCACAAAAATTGAGAATGGAGTCATCGTTTCCGTCAATGGTCTCAAGTATAGAACGATTTTAACCGACTTTATGTGGTCAGAGTTGTGGTTCCAACAAGACGGCGATACATGCCATACAAGCGATGCAACGCTCGAAGTTCTGAAGGGGAAATTCGGCGACTCCGTGTCGACTACCGCCGAGTGCACACGCCAAGCATTGCACTCGTATGCAATACATATTTTACACCGTTCTTATAAAACAAATAAAAAAAAAGTACCTAGTGCAGTGCAGTGGAGTAGAAAGAACAAAATAAAAAATGTTGCACAGTGCGAGTATTCCACCACTCCCGCTCCTGGTCGTAAGTGTTGTTGCTTGCACTGTGCCACTGCCGTTGCAATATTCGTCTTACGGCACGGGCAGTGGCTGAGTGTAGGCAATAACTTCACAGCTGCGCTTAGTATCGTCGGTGTTTGTGTTTGACTTTTTCATAAAGACGCGGGAATTTAGAGTGGATATAGCCAACATTCGCGTGCTGAAATACAGACGAACTGCTTTGGCACTTAGTGAAACATAGATAGATCCCCGCCCACACCTCACAGATCACCCTGATCTGAAGCTATCCGGCTTCGAACTAGTTCCATTATTATTCTCTCTTTACGTACGCAGTGATATAGCTTACCAAACTCCACCACAATGTGATCCATGTTCCAATCCGGAATTCAACTTCATGTGGTTAAATTTCCAACTACGTAAGCAAATTATCCACTACTGCTTTATTTACACAAGCCCCACACTGGACAACAATTCGACTTTCAACAAGTTTGATGCGATGTCTGACTCCATACAAAGCACTGTATGATTATATCCTCAAACTGAAACCATTATTACGGCCGATTTTAATATACAAAATTCTGGGTGGCTTCGACATTCTGAACAGATAACACCCAAAGGACGGTATGTTTAGACCTTCCCTGAGGAAAACAATTTAACGCAGCTTGTAAATGAGCCCACGCGAGTATCAGACGTTGATAGTCATACCGCGAACACCCTGGACTTCTTTTTAACTTCTCACTCTGATAAGTATACCGTTGGTGTGCTCTCCCCTCTAGGCTCGTTGGACCATTGTGTCATATCAGCTAATTTCTCGTATACCTTTATTCTAAAAGAAACATATAGCAGTACGAGAAAGCCAACTGGAGCGGTCTTAACAGATTCTTTAGGACTTTTAACTGGTCGTAGTGTTTCCTCGATAAGAACGTGCATGCCGCTGCTGATAGCATCACAGACACTATTCTCTTTGAAATGAGATCCTTTATCCCGCATCGGATGAAGAGTATCAAACCAAAAGAAAAGTCATGATACGACTCAAGCTGTAAAGAGGCTATAAGGATAGAGAAAGGTTTTTTCAAGACCAACCCAACCGAGGAAAACCGAAATAATTTTAAACTTGCCAAGAAGGACTGCAACGTATTTCAAGCGTGTGAAATTTCAGTACGACCAAAAGTTGAGGCAAAAATACTACAATGTCACAAAGGTAGTAAAAGCTTTTGGTCGTTTGTCAAAAACATCAGAAATTATGCCGCATCCTCCATCCCAACGCTCATTCACAATGACATTCAAGCTGTCAGCTCTTTAGACAAGGCCAATCTGCTTCCTGCACACTTTACTACCTACACTAGAGTGCGTAGAATCTTCGATGGAACGAATCCACTTTCGCACTCGTGCAGTACCTACTTAAAGATCTCAAAATACATAAATCCGCTGGTCTAGATGGTATATCTTCACTTCTTCTGAAGAGGTGTTCTTCCACGTTGGCAAAACCACTGCGTAAGCTTTCTCACAAATCCTACTGTTTAGGACTTTTTCCGAGCAGATAGAAAGCAGAATTTTTCCAGCCCGTCCTACATTCCCATTGAACTTACGTCAATTCTTTGCTAGGTCATGCAAACGCGGAAACTTCTTAATGACCGGCAGTATGGTTTTCGTAGCAACAGGACCACTGGTGATTTGGTGGCGTGTCTCACCGAAAAGTGGAACAAAGGTGTACATCAATCTGGTGAAAGCAAGATATTTGCACTTGATATTTCTAAGGCATTTGGCAGAGTTTGGCATCACACCCTTTTGTCGAAAACGCGTGCTTTTAGGATCAATGACAGTACTCTCTGCTATTCATATTCATTTCTGGACTCACGTCCCTGCTCTTCGGATGTAGAACGGGAACGGCAGCGTTTTTTAAGCTCATTAAATTCCGATGTTGACAGCACAACCCACTATTAACAGAGTGGAATTTAATGCTTCCAAAACACAATGCCATCTGCTGGCGTTAAAGCGAAATTTAAACACCCATTATTCCTATATGGCACTTGCATCATCGGAACCGGAAAAAATGTCATCCTCTTTATGTTTGTCAATGACAACTTACGTTGGAATGACCACCTATTCGATGTCGCCAAAAATGCTGCGAAATGTCTAGGTTTCCTCAAGCGATTTAAGAAATATTGCACTACTTCTGACCTGGCTTCGTTATGTAAGGCGTTTATCCACCCAAAACTGGAGTAGAATGCCCACATCTGGTCAAGTGACCCTAAGACCCCTTTGCACTTGCTAGATAAGATCCAAGATCGTGCGATAAAACTGATAGTGATGCTAACATCACCCAGTCAATGAACACCCTCGAACGCCGACTAAATGTCTCGTGTCTCGCTTTGTTTCCTCCCTATTACCACCATCAGTGCTCCATTGAAATCGCCAGTAGCATTTCGCCCCTTCAAACCTTTAACCGTAACACCTATCTCGCTATGAATGCTCATCAGTATACCCTCAAGCCCTTCTTTGGACGTACTCTGAAATATCGTGATTCATTCCTAAGCCGAACAACTCGCTTGTGGAATGTCCTGCCGAGCTCTTATAATATTCCTAGTCATTATAATAATCAGACATTTAAAACCAACGTACATCGGTACCTATCTTTCTTCGCTTCCTAATTTTCCTTCGCCCGCGGTCTGTTCAAACATTTTAAGGGTACTTTAATCCCTTGAGTGTGCGCTACATTATAAAAAAAAAAAATCTCACGTCGAGTGTTCGTCGCCATCATGCGATTTGACACCACTCGATTATTTTCTCTAGAGTTACTTCAAATCCTTGGTCTACGCTAACAAGCCAACCACTTCGAGCTCGAGGCCAACATTCGACACGCTTTTGCCGGAATAACACCGCACATATCTGACTGAGTTATCAAACATTTGATCGACCGCTTGAAGCCAGCGAAGCCGATTCGGCCATTTGAATGATGTGCTATTCCACACATAATGGCATGAACGTAGCTTCAAAACAAAGCCAGAATTCATTTTGCATTTCACACCCTCGGTGTTTGATTTAATTGTTTTTTCATATCGTTCTTACCTGGTCACCGTTTATTACATTAGAATCAATTTGCATTGAACCATTGATATTTTGTCTTGATCCAAAAGAATAAATAAATTTATAACCTTGTCGAATTGCATCGGTTTATTGGTCTCGATTTATTTCTGATAAGAATACTCTGTCGAGCTCTTATTACCTGCAAACATTCAAAACCAATGTACATCGGCACCTCTCTCTCTTTTCTCCCGAGCCAGAAGGCGTTGAGGAACAATTAGTTTGTAGTGGGACTTTTTGCTTCCGAATTTACGTTCCATATGCACTCCTGCCCAAGGGATCTAATATTGTACAGATTTGAACTAGATTTAGGCATATTTCCAAAATCATCAACGTGAACAAGTCCACACGCTTATAGAGCACGGCTATATAGTAAACCACATCCCAGAGCTGGTACAGAGGAGAAATTTTTAAACTTAAGTCAAGGATGTTTTGAGTTTGGTAGTCAATTTAATTAGCACCAGATGCTTGTTGCGATATACACTATAATACTATTAGGAACCGATTTTCAACTTCTTACACCACCAGTCTATGGGCAATTTAGAAGTGATGTCTACATCACCATCATACAACGCTCTTATTAGGTCTTCCTCCTTCACTTCTTGTCATGTTTCGACATTAGTGACGAAGGTTTCGTCTGTAATAAATTCTCAAGAGTTACCTCATCAATGTCAGTAACCATTAACCATTAACCATGTAGCTACAGACTATACAACTACAGGAACACCAGAATAGGCCCCAGCAAACTCACTCCTTAAAAGCATCCCTGACTGCAAATAAACTTTTCGACACTGCTAGATTTATTGTTTATATGCTTAGATAAGAGTCAAAACTTTTATCTTTCATTCTCAAAACAATAATTGAGCCAAACAACAAATAAAAAAAACCACAAACTGTAAAAAGAAGAAAACATCATTTTGCCAAGTTTATTCATCTACCAATGCCGCAGATACAATTTCAATCGATTTCATTTCGAGCATAACAACCTTTCAGATTTTCCTTCAAAAAAGTGTCGAACATAAATCGATGTTCGGAAAAATGAAGAGCATGGACAACTGAAGAACCAGAACTACAACTTGCAGCAAGGCCATGACTAAGAGTAGAATCACAGACAGAACTTATTCAAAAACTCTTTTTTTTACATAAACAAACTGAGATAGGATGAAGTTTCACAACTATTCCTTCCGCATCGTCGTGTTTTTCTTTTTCGCTCAATTTCCAAAGAATCCCACAAAACGCATCCCAAGTGCTCTCTCAATACGAATCCTCGTACTATGATACTACCGCCCACCATCCATCCACCTTCGGCGGAACTACAATTTAATCCATGTGCTGCGAACTTTGAAGGAATCATGGAACCTAACCAAGTTTCTTATATTTCACATTTTGCCAAAGAATCCGAACTGTTCCGCTCAACACTAAAAAATTTACAAAAAAATTCCTCTTGCAGACTTTTAAAGTTGCGGCGAGGCGCAAGGAATTTTTCCAGGGACATTTCTGTTATTAATTTCTTAGTTGATGAAGAATTTTTTTTTTGCGTTCCCTACTCTCGAAACCGATTTCCTTCAGCAAGAAGTAAGAAACAAATGAACACAAAAGAAAAAAAAATACTCTAAAACGAAGACGAACAAACGGAAAACCGAAAGGATGAGAAAGGACGAAGAAGTAAATCTTTTGCGTGGAAATTAAAATTAAATGAGAGAAATTTATGCAGCTTGTTCGAGTTTGTTGTTCCTTTCAAATTAATTAAAAAAACGAACGATGGAAGGAAGACATAGCATACAACGCGGGAAAAAGTATTTCAACAGAAGAGAAGGAAGCAAAATATAAAAAGCAAAAAATAAAATATCGTTTTGAATGACAATGATTGAGCGAGCAGAGCTGGAGAGTTCTTTACCCCAATCCTATTCGAATGCACTCGCATGTTAAACAGGATTCAGGTGCGCTACCAAGGACACCCGAAACACATCGCTCACTCACAACATAGCACATACACAAAACACCACTTAAAATGGTAAACTCGAAAAAAAAGAGAGACGAAAGGTGGCAACATTCACCCCAAACCAAGCCATTTCTATTGAAAAACGACAATCGACATCCCTTGTGTAGTACTCGTATAGTGATAGTGTTACCAACTCCCCCAGAAGGCGCTCTGATTTATTCCTTTGCATCCGAGTTCAATATCACTCATGATTCGATTTGATAGCAAATGAAATGCATCTCTGTCAATTTCCTAAGTGCATCACAAAGTGAATACAATTTTAATAAATTAAAATCCTTCGACTGCAATAGATACACATTGACAGAGCCATCTGTGAAGTGGGCGGCGGTAGTACCTACAAACCTAGCACTACTGACGTCGAGTACCGGCTTATCCTTCCGCAAAATTGCACACGAGAGCGTTGTGAAGAGCAAACGTTAGGAACAACGCAACATTTGTGCACTCTTCAACCCAAACGAAATCATATCTCGAAAGGACGAGCACCCAACGAAAGCCGTCAGCTCGAATGCTCCCTATTACCCATGACAACATCAAAGGGGCGGAAGCCCATGTACTCGTACTCGTAGAATTTGATTTTTCGATCTTTTTTAAGTGTTTACTGATACTGGTAGCTGGCGCAACCCTTCAACCCTTTAACGTGGACAGACCAATTTTTTGTTGTCAGTTTGTTCTATTGAATTTGTTCCGTTGGCAATAATTAAAATGAATTTATTGTAGCGGTACGTTTGATTAATTGGATTTCGATGCCAAACAAAAAAACGACTGTCTAGACGTGACAATCAGCTCGGAAGTTCCGAAATTGTATCGCTTCAGGGATGTCGCTGTTGGTAAATTAATTGCTGCATGCATATTAGCTTTTAGTGCCTAGATGTATTTCGGAGCGTGTCCGTAAGGAAAAACATGCAGTGGGAATTGCAAATTGTAACAGTTGAGTAAGTACTCAACTTGTGGTGATAGGGTCGTGGTATTTGCTCTGGTCTGTATAATCAGGAACGCGTCTTAAGAGTTTTCTCATCGATACCGGGAGATTAGTACATAAGGGAGAATCATGCTGCGTCTATTGTCAGTCACTGCTTTAAAATAAACTACTCAACGAAAGGAAGTCACCAAAGCCTGGTAAAGGAGCTTTCGGGCTTCTCACCGGCGTTGATAAGATCAATTATATCATATGTGTCGATTGGCTGGTGGAACCTAACTTCAAGAAATATCACGTCTACGTTTACTAGACTTCAGAGAACAGACTTTCCAAAGTACGCCTGGATATGCTCTAGATGCACCGATTAATCTCCCTCTTCTTGGAATTCATATTATGGGCTGCACTCCCAAAGCCATCTTCCACTTTGAATTTTGACTCTGGTCGTATGCAAATGCCGTCTGATGCAACGAAAATACGAAATCAACTGTCCCTGTGACCAGGAATGTTTTCAGTTAGAACTTGACCCAGGAAACGAATGCAGTCCAGTCTTCATGGATGCCATCAAACCATTCTAGGATGAGGAGCTGGCGTCCCTCTGGGGATGACAACGTTATAATTCACTCCTCGTAAGGGAAACGTGCGTCTGTCTTCCAAACGGATATATAAGCATTCCCCATGGCAATGCTGTATATCGTCCAGGACTGGAGCAGCGGCAAAATATCTGCACCTGTAGTGACAGTCACGCTGAACCCGTTCATGACTTCTAAGCTAATTCAGGAATGCAAGTCGGAATGCATTGTGTCTTGTTTGGGCCCCAGGTCACAATGAGATTACGGGGAATGACGTGTCTCTGACATTAATAAAAGAAAATTATATGACACTTACTATGAGAGTGATTTTAACAGGGCGAAGCACCACCCTTGTGAATGTGTAAAATACCCTTACATCGCTGCAGTTACTCGGCGCTGATGTAATGGTATGGCAATATATGGTAATACGTGAAAAATACATTTGTTTGTAAATGTTACCAGTGCCGGACAGTTAGTGATTAAGTGTTTAATAGACTTCTCATTTTCACATTAAAATCCACATATGCTGGTGGAGCAAATATCTCTACTCTGACCATCGAATTTGTCGAATTGGAGAGGCTGAATAAGGTCAATGAATCTCGGGAAATTTTCCAGATGAGTCCTGAAACTAAAGAATGCCCATTTCCATTCCCCTTCTCTTCCTTCCCCTGTCACTCTTTTCTCCATTGCCCTGGATAAAGGTGTCATACGACCCTTATCAAGGACCAGCCTGACTGAGGGCCTAGTATCACCAAAATAGTTCAGTCGTGAACAGAGTAACCAAATACCTGGCGATCTCCGGATTATCTGGCCTTATCTGTAAACAGCAGATCTCTGTACAGATGGTCCTCACTTTCTGCGTTACTAGTGTAATTCCTAATGGCACATGCTCCATTACAATGTCGAGCAAAGCTAAAACTGTGACAGGCCGTGATGCACCTTGTAAAGGCAAACGCAACGAGTCAAAATTCAAACCCTCAAAGAGTGACAAGTCTGTTGCAAGCTATGATCCTACCATTTCCTCCACTCCTAGCACCGTGGCCTACCACAAACTTGTTGCTGCTACTAAAAGGAATCAAAGGGTCGGCCGGGTCAGCAAGCCCCCTCCAAGTCGCTCAATATCCGACACCGAAATGCTATACGCCTTCTCAAAATCCTCGGATCCATTGCCCAGGTCGAGAGAACTACGCCCATGAAGAGCAAAATAGAGTGGGCCAACAACATCTTTAAATATGGATTACCCACTGCTCCCAAAATGATAAAAACTCCACCAAGCGCCAGAATGCCGTTCCTAAAATTAAAAACATCAAAACCCCTCCTTCTAATGTCACATCTTTTAGCGAAGTCGAAGTTTACATTAACGACCTGAATGGTGGCAGTTGGTCAAGTTAAAGCTTTCGGGAAATTTCTTGGCCATCATGAGGCAAAACCCCGGACTGCCTTCTATCATACGCGATGGCTGGCTGCTGGTACCAAACCACATACAAAAGCCATAGGCGGATTAGAAGAGGTTTGAACAGGTGCAAATCTCGGGATCATGGCTAGGAAAGAAATCTCTAGCAGAATTTGAACCCGAACCTAGATCCCAGCAGAAACATTCTCTCCGGAAAACATTCTGGAGATCATCAGGCACTGTAGCCCGACCCATCTGACTCATGACTGGAAAGTCGCGAAACTGGGAAACTAAGGGGCCCTTATAGATTCGTGTTATTTTTAATTAATAGGGAATCCCTGAACCCTCTATCGCATAACCAAAGAAATGATTTGGTTCGGTTTCAAGTAAATTAACTAAGAAGGGTTTAAAAAAAGGTTGAACTGGATGCTGGTAAGTAACCTCCTCCTCCTTTAACTGAAATTGGAAATGCAGCCTCAGATCTTGGAGCACAGATATGCTTTACTCCAATCTATCCGCAGTGACAACCAAGTTGACCGTCTCCACCTCTGGCAACCTGTCGGAAATGGTAACCGACGACGAATTAAAAAGAGATCCTTTACGATCAGAAAATCGACACTGTGGTGGGGGCTTCTCTGCCAGATTGTAGTAACCATACTACGGTTTCTCCAGATTAATATCCATGGCTCCAAAATGACATCAGCCGCACTCGTTCTGCGTCTATCCAAAAACGCAGAAAACATCATCAAATGGACTTGGAACACCTGAATAAGTTCCACTCTATACAAGAGACAAAGATAAGATTAGAACTTGTATATTAGTGAAACGTAGCCTTAATGTTTTCTTACAATGCAATGAGAGCTAGCGAGTAGACGTACTTTCGGTCTGGTAATTTCTGTAGCAAGTTTTTCTCGTAAACTAAAGTTTCCATTATTTTTTATTTTATTTTTAAAGTGTGTAATAGTGATTAAAAGTGACCTCATTTCATATCAAAGTTCCAAAGCTTTAGATCTGTTTAAACAAAGACACATAAACAAGGTGAAACTTTTTTTCCCTGGTATACTATTTTCCCGTTTGTGCCCAATGAGTGGAAAGAAAAAAATCGTCTCCGAACAAAAACAAAAGCAAATGTTCGACTCACTGCGGTCCTTTTCTTCCTCGTCAAGAAATATCATGGATGACAGTTCAGAAATGTGGAAAAAAATGGAAGATTCCCTTCAAAAGCACAGTGAGCAAATAATTTCACTTCTATCGTGCAAATTATCCGAGACCGAGACGAAGATTTCCACCAAGATTGAAGCAGAGATGGGAGAAATAAAAAAAACCATTGCCGACTTAAACGCAAGAGTTGCTCTTGTTGAAAGCACAAATGTAAACATAAGTGCTGAAAACACAGCGCTTAAGAGTGAATTAAGTTCTCTTAGTTCTTCGTTGTCGGACGTTAAATCCGAGCTCGTAAAAACTTCCTGTCGCTTAATCAATGAAATAAATAGCCTTAACGAAATACAAGAGGCAAATGAGAACAAAAGCGTTGCGTGCGATGCTGTTATCAATGGTATACCACTTGTACCAGACGAGAACCTGAGAGCCATACTCAATCACCTTTACCTGGCCTTGGAAACAAAACCACCGCTGATAACTAACATCTTTCGAACACGCCCGACGAACAATTCCGGAAACTCTGCGATCATTATAAAGTTTGGCTCAGCTTTCGACAAAAATACGCTTCTGCGATCAATTTCTGTTTTCCGTAAAAAACACAAAAGACAACTCATCTTACAAGATGTGGGAATGAATTCTGATGTACCTATTTTCATACGGGAGTGTTTGACGAAAAAAAACCACTCACTGCTGCAAGCTGCGCTAAGCTGTAAGAAGAGAAGGCAAATTATATCGGTGTTTACATCACGTGGACAGGTGTTTGTTCGACGCAGAATGAATGATGAAGCTGTACATGTCAAAAATGAGAATGACCTGGACAGAGCTGCCACGACCGTCTGAATATGTACTATTGTATTTTTTTTTTTTTTTCTTTTTTTAAACTTCTTTTATACTTTATTATTTTGTATTTTTTTTTTCTCTTTTTGTAATTTATTATTTTTTTTTTTTCCTTTTTATTATCTTAAAGGTACTATATTTCTTCGAGTTAATTTTTTTCTTTTTCTCAGTTTATTATTATTATTTTTTTTTTTTTTTTTTTTGTTCTGTTTTTGAAATTGGACTTATTATTTTTTGTTTTAAATGGTTGAAAATGGTGATGGTGATAACTCGCTTGGTGCAATGCGTGAAGTTTCGCTACTATCGATGATCAGGGTGCTCGGAAATCTAAGAGAAGGCTTGCGAGTATGCCACATAAATGCCCAAAGCCTATTGCCGAAAATTGACGAGTTTAGACATTTGTTTGAAGGTTCTAAAGTTGATGCAATCTGTGTTTCAGAGACTTGGTTCCCTCATCAAGATGAATCAATCCTGCAGCAAAATTGTAACACACTATATAAGCTAAATGGCTATCAGCTTTTCCTTGCAAACAGGAGTTATACCGCTCGTGGTGGCGTTGCTGTGTACATTAGACAAGGGATTACTTGTGTGTTACGGTGCAAGTCACCACCCAGTTGTCCTATGGAATACATATTTGTTGACCTAGTAAGCGGTGAAGATAAGCTTCTACTTGGGACCGTCTACAGACCCAACAAATCTGTAGATCTGTTACCACTCATAACCGTATTAGAGGACATCGCTATAAGTTCAACAAATATAGTGTTATGCGGCGATTTAAACAGTAACCTTATTGTTGAAAAGCATCTGACTGATAGTATGAGTACATTCAACCTCTTTCCGGTAAATTCCACTTCCCCCACACATTTTGGTCCACGTTTTAACACACTGCTAGATGTTTTCTTTGTAAGCGATATGAATAGAGTTCTTTTTTACAACCAGCTTTCTGCACCGGCGTTCTCAAAACACGATCTTATATATCTAACTTTCGATTTTAGTATACCTAAAACAACTACCACATTCCAGTTTCGCGATTTTCAAAATATCGATCAATCTGGCCTCGAAAACAATATACGCGCAATCGATTGGAACCAAATGTATTACATGACCTCGTCCGATACTCAAGCTGAATTCTTACATTCTAACATAGATTTCCTCTTTGATAGATTTGTACCGCTTAAAACTAAAACCATTACTAATGCATCTAGGCCTTGGTTTACCCATGAAATCAAATTGTTGATAGCTCAGAGGAATGAGGCGTATAAAACATGGAAAAGATTTCGTCTCGAAGAGCACCACAGACGTTTTTGCACCCTTCGTAACAGAGTTGTTAGTAAAATAACATCGGAGAAAGCTAAGGTATTTAGCAAACGACTCGACCTCTCCCTAAATAGCCGTTACTTATGGAACAATTTGCGTGATATTGGAGTTGGAAAATCTAAACCCGTTTCTGTGCAGAATATCGATGCAAATGAGCTAAATAAAAAATTCGTCTCATCGATGTTACAATCGGACGCACAGGTCTGTACACTTAGCAGTGACGGTGAAGCCATAAGTCCAGGTAGTTCTACTGTACAACCATTTGAATTTTCTCGTGTTGACGATAATGATGTGGTCGAGAGTTTTTTATCCGTCAAATCAAACGCTACAGGCATCGATGGCATAAACCCTGTGTTCATTAGGGCAGTTCTGCCTTTAATTTTGCCTTACATTACACACTTGTTCAACACTATTTTGACTACTGGGGATTTCCCTAAGATCTGGAAACTGGCAAAAGTTATTTCTTTACCCAAAGGCTCTGGTGGTGGCGATTTTAGACCGATTTCTATTCTACCATTCCTTTCTAAAGTCATCGAGAGGGTAATGCACAAGCAAATAAATACACATTTAAACAGGTTTAATTTGCTTGCTTCAAATCAATCCGGGTTTAGACCAAAGCATAGTTGCATAACAGCTCTAATAAAGGTAGTGGATGAAATAAGGCAATCCATTGATCAGAACATGCTAACTTTTCTTATTCTGCTTGATTTCTCCAAGGCCTTCGATAGTGTAATTCACAAAGTTCTATTAAGAAAATTAATAAATTTATATCACTTTTCATCATCAGCAGTCAAGTTGTTATCTTCATACCTAAGTGATCGAATGCAGTCCGTGTTTATTAATGGTAAAATGTCGGACTTGCTGTTATTACTAAAGGGCGTACCACAAGGCTCGATCCTGGGTCCATTGCTGTTCTCTCTTTACATAAATGATCTTACAACCGTAATTGTTCACTCAAAGGGTCACATGTATGCAGATGACGTGCAGCTGCACAAGAGTTGTACTGTTGATTTTATTGTACAATGTGTTCAATGTTTGAATGAGGAGCTTAATCGATTTTTGATGTGGTCTAAACTTAATGGCCTAGTACTAAACCCTGAGAAATCAAAGTGCATTGTAATACATAAGAAAAGCCTTGATTTGTCTAACTTTCCCAGTCTATATCTTAATGATAGGCCTATAAGCTATGTTAACTCAGCAAAAAACCTTGGTGTCGTTTTTAATAGGACACTTGGTTGGAATGATCACATAAACTCCATCGTTGGAAAAAGTTTTGGTGCATTACAAAGGCTGTGGAAGTCCCATCGCTTTACACCAATGAAAACTCGACTTATGCTGGCAAAAACTCTAATTGTCCCAATCCTAACTTATGGATGCGAAATCTTTTGTCACTGCGACGCAAGTAGCCGGAGGAAACTGAATGTGACTTTTAACAACATGGCTCGATACATATTCGGTTTGAGACGATTTGATCACATTTCAAGTTTCGCAAGGCGTATTTTTGGCATGTCGTTTAATAATTTCTTAAAATATAGAACTTTGGTCTTGCTACGTCGGATAATTCAATCGCAACAGCCTTCTTATTTATATGAACGATTGGTTTTCACTTCTTCGAATCGCACAAACATGATTAATAGCCAACGCTTCACCTGCCTTTCATCTGAACGTCAGTTTTTCATCAATGCGATTCGTTTATGGAACTCGTTGCCCAGAAACTTGCGCGGAATAAACAACTTTTACACTTTTCAAAGGAGTTTGTCGCTTTACTTTTGCAACCTATAAAACAGTACTTTTCTTTTCAAATAGAATAATGTAACATACTAAACATTTATAGTACCTATGATAAAAATTAATACTTAAATGTTTGCGGGTTAAATTATAAATTATAATAAGGATTAAACTTAAATCATATTATCAATTTTATCAAGCTTAAATGTAAAATTTCTTTTTTGCCTATCTCTCTATAAGAACACATTTGAACCTTACACTACTTAAAAGATACTGTATCTTATTGTGTAAAGATATTATATGAATAAATACTAAATACTAAAATACTAAATACTAAATACTTACTTTCTAACCACAGCGACCCTGACTTCATCGTTGCCAGACTGGAGACTGCCAAAGGCAGCTACGAGATGGCATCAGCATATATTGGTCTCGCTCACGTGGGTCCTTTGCCTTGTGGAAACCTAAAAAAAGTGGTACTGGAAGCTGGAAGGCTAAAAACTGGACTCATCATCGAGTGCGACGGCAACGCACATCACTCTAACGAAAGAGGCGAGTTTCTTTTTGATTACATTATAAGTACTAACCTCATTGTTTGAGCCCACTTTCATAACTAAAAACCGACAATAAGTGCTAGATATCACTCTTGCAGCCAGCAACATCACTGAAATGCTAACGAACTGGATGGTATTATAGGAAATTATAGGAAAACTAATTGACCAAAATACAGAAGAACTTCTCCTCTGAACAGGCGGTTTCGTTTGGAACTTAAAATATTTTTAACGAACGACCCTGTTCCTTTTTTATTTTTGTCGTATGGGTGAAACCTAGAATATCAGGTGCTGCATCACTTTAATGTTTTAGCAATTTGACCACAATACGGTGGTGGTCTTCGCTGAAGCTGCCTTCTGCCTCCTAAAACAATCGAACATCCAGAGTATGAGTAGTTGAGCTGTGTTTGTGTGATGTGAACAATCTCGCTGACAGTTTTTTGATCAGGGTACTAGTAGCTGTCTATAAGGACTTTGAAGTATGGGAAACATGTGTCAGCTCTTAGAGATTTCGTTCGTCAATTAGCCTGAGTCTATTTTCAGCAAGGCTCGTTTCAGCATTGTTCTTCGGACAAATCGACATACCATCCAATCCAATTGAAGTATATTCTATAACAAAAATTAGTTACCTCTGAAAGATAAACAAATAAATACCAAAATTAGGTGTAGTTGAATTAATTGACTAAATCCCAACACTGACTCATACCAAACACTGTTGACAACATACACTGCAATGAAGACTGAATGATTAGGACTGATTTTTATTGAGCGGTAATATGACATTATGTACTCGTATCTTAAAGAGAACGCAGTATCGTTCTTAATGCTCGTACCTTGGATATGAATTTGTAGCAGATTTAGTTTCAGAAATGTTCAATTATCGGCAACACGTTTTGCTTTCACTGTGTTTGACTGCGTTCAAATCAAATTCACATCGAAGTACCCGTATCTAGAATAAACAGTTTTTTAAAAAGTTTAACTTCCAATCAGACAGAGAAAACTGTCATCGTAAATTTCAAACAAGCCAAGTTCAAGTCGTGATGCTATTCATTTCCTCCGGATATTCAATCGAATCAAGCAGTAAATATACTCTTACGTCTGAGTCGATTCCTTGGATGTGATCAAATCAGAATCGTTTATATCGCGCACAGAATAAAGAGATGACAAGTCACGTCTGTGCTCAATAAAATGTTACGACATCCATTGCTTACGTATGGTATGCAAATAAAAGTCGATTGGGATCACTTAAACTAAACACGATGTTTACTTAAGGAATTGTTTCTAGCGAAAGAACAAGTATCTATGGGATAAATACATCCCTACATGTTGATAAAAAAAAAAACAAAAAAAGAATAGTTTTGATTGACGATGAAATAAATATAAAAAAACATAAAATATAAAAGATACGTTTCATTGTAAAATACTCTTAAAACAAATTTAAGCAAAAACCACATAAAATAGAAATTCATATACTCGTACACTGAACTGAACCAAATAAGTGAATCTATATATGAAGCGATGCAACTCGTGTCACATACACTGAGTCTCTAACTATTTGCTCTACTACCCATTCTAAGCAGTGAGTTAGAAGGAAATGTGTAATACCTGAAGGAGTGAAAATGTAGATTCCAATGATTGTGGGAAGTTGAAAATCACCCTGAGAGCGGAAAAGATAGCAGACGGAATTCTTTACTGTTGTAGAACAATTTAGTTATATGTAGCTGGAAAACACGATGAAAAAAGAAATCAAAATAACGAATCTGAGTAGATATTGCAGAAATGATGGAGATAGTGAACTCACTGTTCAGCTCTCTATACTAAGGGAACCGATATTGACACAGCGCTCTTGATTACCTTCCTAACTTTTGTATGTATTGATTACAGCGCCAATGCGGTTAATTATTGATAGCGCTTTGGACCGCCACCTGTGGCAGTGCAAGAAACACAACTAAGATGTTAAGGTTCGATTGGGTAGGGTGGGACGGGGTAGTTAAGGGTTGATGCTAAATAAAATTCAAAATATTATATTTGTATATATAAAGAAAAGTGCTTCCTCCCTATGCAGCAAGATGGGGATATGGAACACCAATTATAAAATAAACTAGCCGAAGTCGTTTCCCATCTCGCAACGGTCGGCTTTTTCATAGTGCACATCAAAGTGAAAAGGCAATTAAGTGCAGTCCTCAACAGGAAATCGCCGTGTAAAGACGTGTTTTTGTTGAGAAGAATTATTTCTGAGTGTGTGAAGAGTAAAGCCAAGGCTAGTCCTTTTACATAATTGTTTACCCTTTCTCTCGGTAAGCGAAATATATATATATATTTTCTTTTTCCTTATATTTACCGAGCTGCAAAACATATAGCCTCGCAGAAATAAAAGTGAAAAAATGGACCGGGGGCCGCCCTCCTCTTTCATAACCGGTTTATAGACCTTCAACCAGAAGTGGATTTAAACCGGAATAAGAAACAAGCCAAACGAAAATTGGTAGACGACGATTTTCCTCAATTACCAGTGATTAATAATGACACTAACATACCCCGTTATATTGTTGTCAGTGGAACAGAAAAAATAGGAGGAAATGTACGTCCACTCGCATCGTATAATCCATTCCAAGTAAATCGCGGCTTGAACCACATTTCAAAAGACATTTTAGAGGTCAAAGCAATGAGATCGGGAGACTTACTTCTCAAAGTCCTAAACGTTCCAACTGCAGACAAATTCCTAAAGGCAAAACTCATTGACTTGATTCCCGTAAAAGTATCAAACCATGTCAATCTGAACTCTGTCCAAGGTAGAATTTATTCGCCTCATATTATTGATATACCAGAAGCTGAACTACTGGAAGAGCTGAAAAAGTTCAAAGTAACGGAAGTAAGGAAGATGATGAAAAAAGAGAAAGATGCTATTGTACCTACAGGCGCAGCTATTATTACTTTTGATTTAATTCGCCGTCCACAAGCCATCAAAATCGGTTGGATTAACTGCAAAGTCGACGAATTCATACCTAACCCCATGCGCTGTGTGTCATGCCAAAAGCTAGGGCACACCAAAAACCGCTGCACCAATGCTATTGTTTGTAAAGACTGCTGTCTCCCCCCACCACATAATAGTTGCACACGCATCTATTGTATCAACTGCAGAGAAGAAACCCACACGTCATATGATTCCGCTTGCCCCTCATTTCTCCGGTACAAATCAGTCAATAAGATCAAAGCTGATCGCAGATGCACTGTTAAAGATGCTTGGCAGATTTATAACGATAACCCTTCCCTTCACCAACTGCAGCCTCCTAAAAAGCGAAATGGTAGGAACCCGACTGTAGCGGAAATAATTAAAACACGCTTAGAGAATCAAAACAAATCGAAAACCGCCACCTTCACCAACTCCGCTACCCTCTCTGACAATAGCGTTCAAGTCGCAACTCAGCAAAGAGACTCTTCAAACATCGAACCAATCGTACATTCAGCAGCTCCAAAAGAAACAAATACTACTGATAATGAAACACAACACACCACACAACCACTCCAAAGCAGGCCAAAGAACAGCCTACCACAGCAAACCAACATCGAACATAAACCACATGCAACTATAAAACGACTCACACCAAACGCTTGCAATGGACCACAAAAAACATACCCCTCTTTTTCCCCCACAGAAGATAAGTCACATCAACCTACATCCATAAATTATATAGATCAAATAGAAACTGATTCTGAATCAATTGGTACTGATTCAGAGCACACCGCTCATACATCAAAACACTCACACGCCCAATTTCTCACTCTCTCTCAATTCCGCAATACCTGCAATACACCACCCACATCAAATGTAAAATATCATGAACAATAATAATGGCTCTATTGGATATTGACCTTGTCATCCTCCAATGGAATCTTCAAGGATTTCTTAATAACAAACACGCTCTAGAACGATTAATAAATAAATATAATCCAGACATAATAGCACTTCAAGAAACCCACATTACAACAAATACAAAAACATATTTTAAATTAAAAAACTACCAACCTTTTCCCCATAACAAAGATTACCATTACGCAAAAGCTGGTATAGGCTTTCTTGTAAAAAACAATTTACCTGTAGTATCACACGTTACATCCTCTTCTAACCTGCTCCATCAAACAATTGAAATTAAAACAAATAAACCGGTAAAAATTACAAATTTATATAGAGAACACAGTGTAGAAATGACCCCAGAAATCCTTAATAATATTCCTTTAACCAACAATAGTCACCAATTGCACACAATATATTATGGGGTTCAAATAAAACCAATCTCCCTGGATCGCGATTTGAAAATTTTGCCAACGATCATAATCTAGTCATCCTTAATGATGGGTCACCTACATTTTTTAGCACTAGGAATACCTTCACGGCGATAGATGTATCTTTTGCATCCGCTGATATTGCTCCTTTGCTTCACTGGGAGGTTGAACCTTCGGGTTCGGAGAGTAGAGATCACATACCAGTCATTATACGAACGCCAGATAGAAGATTGCCAAAAAGATTTCAAACACGTTTTAAAGAAAATATGGCAAACTGGAATCTGTTCAAATCGATAACGCAAGCTTTGACCTTTGCACGACACACGTCACTCAACACTAACCAGGAAGCTGCAAGTATTAAAAAAATTATCAGAATAGCAGCATCGAAAAGCATTCCGGTAACCAAACATAAAGGCCACAGGTCAAATCCAGTCTGGTTCTCGAAAGAAATTTCAGATCTGGTAAAGGAAAAAAATCTAGCCTGGCTTAATGTGCGAAGAAGCCCAACCACCGATAACTGCACTCTTTATAGAAAAACTTGCGCAAAACTTCGAAGAGAATCCATTCAGGCTAAAAGGTTATCGTGGGAATATTTTGTCAACACCATGAACCCTTCTATGGACCTAAGAACATTGTGGAGCAAAATTAGATCAATTCGTACCTCGAAACCACCTCAAGATTTTCCATATATGCTCATTGGTCATAACCTTCAAAATGACCCGGAGGTCATAGCTAACGCTTTCGCAGAAAAATGGAAAGGGTATAGTGCGGAAACCACCTACCCAGATGGCACGATCCAAAAAAAGATTAACTTTAAAATAGACGATCTTCCGAACTCAACTGGCCAATTGGAATATCTTATGGATACAATAACACTGGCTGAACTCGAGATGACCCTACAGACTGCGAAAGGGACGACGCCGGGAGAGGATAAGATCACGTACAAAATGGTAAAATATAGCGATGATAGTCTCAAAGGAAGAATTTGCGCTTTATAAAACAACATCATAAATACTGGGAACTTTCCACACGACTGGAAGCGGGCAAAGCTCAAACCTATACCCAAAAAGTCACACAGTTGTCATTCTTTCGAAGAATATCGTCCAATCTCACTTCTCCCCGTTCTCTCCAAGATTTTTGAGAAAATTCTTGCAAGACGAATCGGTTGGACAATGGAGAAAAAGATGCACCCAGGGCAACAGAGGAGTTCAGACGCTCTTACACCTATTAGAACACAAAATCACTGAAAACTTATCCGGTACCAAGCATAATGTGGTCATTTCTTGGGATCTAGAAAAAGCTTTTGATAGAGTCCTCGTTTTCCCAGCCATTAATCAGCTGAATTTATGGGGAGTCCCGAAAAAGATCCTAAAAGTAGTTGAATCTTTTTTATCGGGAAGAACATTTCAGGTTAACGTTGACGGTTATAACTCATCCCCAGTTAAGCTTGAAAACGGGATTCCACAAGGATCGCCACTATCAGTAATTATATATAATGCCTACATTGACTCACTAATTACCAAACTTGCCGCTCCAAGATATAGCCTTGACTTCATAGGAATTTATGCTGATAACATCTATGCTTTAGCTTCAGGGGATCCAAATTGGGTCAAACAAATTTTAGAAGAAGCAGACTTAGCTATCTTTAATTGGGCACAAGAAAGAGGGGCAATAGTCCCACCAACCAAAACAGAAGCTCTCCACGTTTGCAGAAAAAGAAAATGTACAACGTCGCCGGTCATTCCTCGTGGATGTTCAATTACTCTCCAAAGACAACTCAAAATACTGGGAGTTTGGTTCAGCGGAAACCTTAAATGGGATTTACAGTTTAACAATGTCTCAAACCAGTTAAAATTGCGAAATAATGCATTGAAGATGATATGTTCACGCCGAAAGGGGCCACACCTTGAAACTGCCCTCCAAATAGCGAAAACACTTGTGGAAGGCACTCTTCAACATGGCATGACAATATACATGTGGACTACGAAAAAGAATTCGGAAAAAATTGACGCATCGATCAACGACTGTTTCCGCACGGCAACAGGAGCGTTGAAAGCTACGCCTATTACAGCACTCCGAGTCGAAGCTGGATACACATCTTTCCAATACCTAGGAAGAAAGAGAGCTAGTAAGGCATTGGTCGACTTCATGCATCCATTGCACAATACTACTAAGGCGACGCTTCTAAGCAAAAAATCATTCAGAAAGAGCTGTACCTCCGCTATAAGCAACATGGTGTCCTTACTATGTAGCCAACATTTATGCCTCCCTAACACCCTTTTAGAGACTGATTTTAATCCCCCTCCACCATGGAAAAGGAATTTACTGAAAATTAACTCCACTTTGGAAATATATAGGAAAAATGAAACAGCGGATAAACTATTTCAAGCTCTACACCTGGATATGATTGGTTCTTCGAATGCAGTCCGATTTTTATACACCGATGGCTCGTGCAAGGACAATAATTCTACCTACGCTGTGATTGAGCTTAACAAAGACGGAGAAACCAAAATCATCCAGAGAGGACTCCTTCCGGAACTAGCCGGCAGTTACACAGCTGAACTAACGGCTATCGAAAAAGGGATTTCCATCGCACAGACTTGGTCAGAGAAAACTGTTATTTTCACTGACAATTTAAGCATTTTAAAGGGACTACGAAGTGGATTAAACAAGTGCCCCTCCCTAGAATACATTAGGAGTAGTCTCAACGCTAACGAGAACCTATCCTTAGCATGGGTACCCGCACACGTCGGAATTAAGGGTAACGAATTTGCAGACACAGCCGCAAAAGAAACCATCAAATACCCTTTGATAGTAACAATCCCCAACTCTTATCAGCTTACCAGGAGAATCTTCAGAGGAATTCAGGAAATTGAGACAGCCGAGGAGTGGAAATCCTGCCAAACATTTCTTCGAATGCACCACAATCGTCATACTCGTATTCCATACAATAAAACTTTCAGCAGAGACGCCTGCATAAGACTGTTGCGAATCAGGGTAGGAAAAACCCTTTTCACAACTAGACATCTTTACAATGAAGAAACACCCGAGGAATGTCAACATTGTGGAAGGGCTCTTACAATTTGGCATATCATGGTCACCTGCCCAATTTCCAAACGTACCCATGACCCAGAACATATCGAACAGCAACTAGCCGAAGTTCTGAACCCAGCAAAGGCTCAAACTCTTTAAAATATCAGAGAAGCCACATCTCGTCATCTTAAATTTAACGACATATAACAACAACAACAACAACAACAAAAATTGTATATTATTAGTTTTATGGAAAATATGAAAATACGACGACATCACATGGCCTTGATGCCCAGATGTCTTAAAAAAATAGTTTATAAATTAATTTCTTTGTAAGCTATTTAAATATAAATAAAATAAATAAGGCAATTAAGTGGTGAAAAAAGCAATTTATTGATAAATAAATAGCAGTGTGGCTCAGTGTGGAGCAGTGGTTGACTCGGTGCTCTAAGTTTTTTACTTAAAATTTATTTTCTTACTTTAAGTTTTAATATATAAAAGCTAGCTACTACGCTAAAAAAAAGAAATACGAGTACATTTTGTTGGAATTTTCTATATTTAAACTAGCAACAGATAGCGATTCGCCTTGAGCCTTGTTGATGGTTATGGCAAAAGCCAGACGCACTGGAAACTGTAATCGCTTGAAATAGAAGGGCAAATCGGTTGAAATCGTAGAAATTCGTGGTATCAACACAACCTCTCCTTAATATTTGCCGCTGATGATTGTGGCTTCGATTAAATTCTTCGATAGTTTTTTTAACAGTAAGGTTTGTCGCACAATTTCGGTGGATCTAAGTTGCGAATGAGCATCTTTTAACTTTTACAGTTAAAATGTGAGATTGCATTCGAGATGGCTCCAAAGAGTTTAGATGACTGCATTTGGCAAAAGTTTGGCGGAAAAGATATTTCACGTGTAGTCGTATCAATCGGAAGTTTTCCATCGCTCCAACAAGCTGTTTGGCGAATATTTTCGCAGCAGTATCTGGACGTAAATGCACACTGATATATGTCTCCAAAGATATGACGCTTTCAAACATGCATTTAGTTCATTTGTCGAGAATCATCAGTAAGAAGCAGTAGTGCTCCACCCATTTGCTGGTCATTTTCTCTGAAATCTTTGAGAATACGGTCAAGAGCGTGGCCACGCTAAGACGTCATCAAAATTGTCCACAAGAAAAGCAATCAGAGAAGATGAGGGCATTAAAGCGGAAGGAAAGGAGTACTGTTATGAGTTTGAAGGGGGTGAGTGGAGAGGGGAACTCATTTAAATAGTTGTCAGATACCGATACCTCAGCAGAAGAGGAAGAAGATGATGGATGATGAGGCTCAGATTGACAAGCTTATAGGAGAGTTTCTTGAGAAAAGAGAAAAGTTGCGGCAGAAAAAGCAACAATAACTACAACAACAGCAAACTATGAAAAAGTTGCCGATACAGCAAAAACAAAAGCAACTACTAAACCCAAAGGAACAGCAGCAACAGAACTTACAACTGTAAAAACAACATCAACAGCAACGTATACTGCAGGAATTGCAGATAGGGGAACAACAGCAAACATAGCAGCAGAAACAATAGCAACAGCAAGAACAACATCAGCAACAAAAGCAGCAGCTTGCTAAAAAGGGTAGGGAAAGAGTAATTTATTTATAGAAATAGTAACTGTAAATTACCATTTTTTTAGTACAATTAACGCATAACAGCAAAATCGATAATCTGCACAAAACCAAATTCCTGCATTATCATGCTGTACGTTGGGAAAAATTAAAGAGGGCGGATCGTGTACTGCAATGTACACGACAATGACCACAAATATTGAGAGGCAACGATAGAGTAGTGGATAAGGGTCAACTCTTGTACGTATTCTGCAGAAAGACGAGGTATTTTGCTAATTTCAGCGGTTGTCCTAGGTTCAAGGAGCTGAAAAATACAACTCACGCTCGAAAACAGTTGATCGATGAAGAGTCGTGCTTTCTCTAAATTTGTGGAACCCAATGTATTCTTTGCCCAAATGGTATCTGGATCGAGCGATCCTTCTGTCCCTACACGGAAAAATCGATCATTTTCCAAAACAATTAAATGACGTCATCTATTCGACTTTGTCTTACAAGTCTGGCACGCCGATATAATGTCTGCTACGTTGAATGAATCTAATCACTAATCAGAATCGATAGAAGGACCAACCTGCAAAATCTATTGTTAACTGAATGCCTCGATGTGCTTTTGGTAAGCCAACTAAGCTTAACCAGAGTCACAAAATTGGCTACAGTGGCTACAGTCTGTATAGAAGGGATCGTCCTATGACATACATCATAGGTTCATATAAAGCTGGGATTTAATGAGATTCCGGGTGTTGGAAGCATGCGTCGTATGCATTCCTCATCATAGTTAGAGGCGAGTGTATGTAGTGTCGCTTTACGCACCTGGATCATCTAATCCCATTCAATTTATAACTGAGCTCGAAATACTTTTCAGCTTCAATCGGAAGAGAATTATTATTTAATGCCAGACATGCGGCATGGGGAAATAATCCGCCAAATACTAGGAGCAGCTGGTTATATTGCTGTTGGGGTCAACATATGATTGAGGACAGACTTGAATGGTACGCGACGAATATCCCATTCTTTCCTTCAGCCTTAGCATTAATAGACAGTAGACTAGAACGCATTAACACAGATCGAAACACACGGCGAAACACATACTGTTTGCGAGCGTTCGAGTACGATCACTACGAACTTGCCACCACAATCTTAAAGTGTACTCGTAATTTACGTTTGAGTGGAATTGAACCCTCGACTAACAGAAACTTGACAAACGAAGAAATAGACCGTAATTTATTTACGACTATTCCTTGGGTAGAATACTCTAATGGAAGCACGGTCGAAAAGTACAGAAATCCAACAATCAACGCATTGTACGCACACAAAAGTGGACTGCTCTAGAGGGACTCTAAAGTCATTGATCAGAAACCTAAAACAATTGATTAAAGAAAATTACATCAAGTCTGTAAGTCTGTACTGGGGCAATACGATTCGGGCTGTAAATTCCACAAACGACAGAAAACGGACAGACCCTACTAACCGTTGGCATAAGTCCAGAGAGTGTCGACTCAGGCGACGGTCTTTTCATGGTCGTAGACCCACAGGAGAAAGTGGATTAGCTGGAAACCTTTTTCAAGGCCGTGAACCATCTGGTTCACCATAATCACGACATTGACAACAGGGCCTACGTAAGTCACTATTAACTGTGCAACAAACTTCAAAATTGGCGATCCTAGAATCACGGCTTCACCGTATTCAGTGAGGAAAACGCGGCAAACGTCATCATCGCCGATGAACGAGCTTCCTCGCATTTGTTTGTGTGAAAAGATGAACTCCTGTGCATCTTCGAGTCTCTGAAAAACAGAAAGTCGTCGGGAGTAGACGGTATTCCAAACGTCATATTAGGACACCTGCCCTGGGAAGCAGTAGATATATTTGCTACTCTGTTTAACAATGCCCTGAATAATGCATATTATCCGACGCATTGGAAAACAGCAGTACTACATTCAATCCCGAAAAGGGATAAAGTTAGAACTAACCCTGCTAATCTTCGGTCAATTAGTTTACTTCCCAATATTAGCAAGGTATTCGAGAAAGTTGTCAATAGTGGGTTGAAGAAAATAATTCCGGAGAATCAGTTTGGTTTTAAGGCGAGGCATGACACAATTCATGCTGCGTCAAAGCTGGTCTCCGACAATACTTGCCTCGTTGAATTTGAGAAGGCCTTCGGCACAGTATAATTAGAAGGACTTTTCTATAAGTTGACCAGGATGGGCATGCCGAAACCTCTGCTATATATGATTTACGAGAGGCTTATGGGAAAGAAGTTCGTTGTTAAATGTTATTTCGAGCAAGATCTTTGACATTAAAAACGGTTTACAACAGGCGGCTGTGATTTCTTCGATACTGTTTAACATTTACACAAGTGATTGAGTAGATTCCCTCAAATATACCATAGCGTATGCAAACGATTTAGTGGCGTACAGATCAGGTCCAAAAATCATCATCAATATCTTCTGCAGCGACGATTGGAAATTGAAAATCAATTTTTAAAAGTCGGAAAGAATCTTGTTTAGAACTCCATTGAGATGGGCTTCTATGGATACCAGATATAACTGGCGAAATTTGGCCATCATTTCACAGCACGGACTGCCATTAGGGGTGAGAAACGTACTGAGGTACCTTGGTGTCTAGCCCGATAAGTATTTATATTTTGACAAACATATAGATGCTTGTCTCGCTGGCGCCAGGAAGGTTTTAGCTCTGACAAGAAAGCTGTTTCACAGAAGTCAACTTGTCTCCAGAGTGAAGGTCATATGCTATGTCAGCCTAATCAGGCCAGTCATCGCTCATGGTTGTCCCGTGTGCTTCAATGTAGCGCCGTATCAGATGAAAAGGATTCGGGTGTTTGAAAGGCAATGTCTTAGGGCCTGTCTCAGCTTGTACAGAACACCAGAATCAGAGTACACAAAATCTCAACAAAGTCCTTTACGATGGAGCGAATTTGAATAGGATTGACAATTTCCTGTTTAAGGTGATTCGAAGGTGATCTTCGGGGCAGTGATGGTATCTAAGTAATATACCACCGCCACGGTGGTATGTTGCTAATGCTCAGGGTCTCCTCCGTTTTAGTCCCGCGATTACGGACAGGGATCGAATCGACGCCGAGGAACAGTACACCGAATTCTGGTGGCTTCAAGAAGGAGAGGGTCGGTACGTTACTAAGGTAACATACTCCTCTTAGTTGTAAGTTAGATTACGGATAGTTAGGGGTATCTCGTGGAAAGTCCGCGTTCGTTAACATGAGGCCGCGCCTCTAGAATTGAACGGTGGTTTATTGCATTGGTTAAATCTCGGTGGTGCGTGTACACGACGTTGACGAATGACAGGTGACCGAAAGTGCAATTAGGATGGTGACCACCCGGTGCGAGAGGCTACGACTGTTCGCCACCCCCATTTAAAGATAAGCTAGGTTTAGTAGGTTAAGTAGAATAGGGCCATAGTTTTAAGTTTTATACAAAATTCAAAAGATATAGTATATAGGTTTTTTTTTTCTAAAACTATTTTTCTTAGAAATTTTACATATTTTACAATTTATAGATAAAATTAGTTGTAAGACAGTTTTTAAGACCGAAAGGTAAAAATTCATTGAAATTTGTCAAGTTCAGAGCGTTCGGTAAGAGCCAGTAAGCTAGATTAAGTAACTGTTGTTGTCAATAAGATTTAATCATTTTCGTCTAGAATTTAAGATTATAATGAAAGAAACAATAAAAATGAATTTAATGTATAAACTAGGCGAAATAAGTGCGACCGCTGAGCAATGCCAAAAACTTCCTGATAAAGAGAATTTGTAGTATTCTCATTTAAGCTTGAAGTTCATCAGACAATTGCATCGGATCGCGTCATAAAGCTTGGTTTTGTATCAAAACTTTCTGTAGTGGTGTCACTACAGTGCCACTAGTTAGATAGTTTATACAAATTTTGCAAGTAAAATAGCCTTTATAGAGGGGAAACTTATCATTAATGGTAAGTGTTTTTGGTGGAACCGCAAGGGTCTAATGTATTGTACTATGAGCTGGTTAAACTATGATAAATAGAACGGAAATACTGATCGTTTGGTGGCCTGCATGGGGATTTATCGGGAAACTGCTGAGTCTCTTAGAAATTAGATTGGGCCAGCAGCACTGGTATTCCCCAGTAACTGCATATGTAAACCCTCACTAATGCAGCCTAAATTGGCGAGGTTTAATGCAAGTAGTATTACACTGGCCTAAGCCGTCATAGATCTCACAACCGTACAAGAAAGATATAAAAACGTTTGACGAACAAATTAATGGCTTAAAAAAGAAAAGGACTCACTATCAATGACCATAGTAAACGTTTACTGGAGAACGACTTTCGGATAAGCCGACCAATTAGCAGAGGCCCTTAATGGCTATAACGCAGATATCACCGTGATCCAGGAAGTACGATGTAATGGGCCGGAGATAAGAAGGATGACAAGCTGTGATATATACCTACTATGGTCATTGCTATAAGGAAAAGAAACAGCGGAGGCGGATTTGCCATATGAGGCAGATTTAAGCAAAGAATCTAGAACTTCCCGCACGTGACCGTCTTATAACAATCCGCATCAAGACTAAATTCGCTAACACAAGCCTAATGTAAACAATGACAACACCACCAAATTTGACCACCATATTATGACGCCAAAATCGCACAGCTTTCTAGGGGTCAGATATAGGCAGTAACTGTATCCTTAATGGGTTGCTGCAGAATCAAAAAACACCTTATGAAAATGGAAATAGCACAAGGCAACAACTGTCGCCTGTGCAACGAACCCAAAAAAACAGCAGCGCTATCCTTTGCAATTGTAACCCCTTAAGCAAAGCACGTCTATGTCTTCTAGGTAAGCTATGCCTTGAAGCAGAGGATATCACTGCCAGCTCACTCAAAGATATAGCCGAGTTTATGAAAATTTCAGCTCTAGCTTGAGGAAATCACAGTAAGCCTAACCTGGTCGCAGTGATAAGAGTATATAGTCCCCGCTTAAGATAATCTAATATCCGGCTCCGTTCAAGGAAGGTCGCTTGACAATAATTATAAAATAGTTTAAAGACTTCATGAATTATGATCGTAGATTCTTGACGGTGATCTATCTGGTCTTTAGTTTTCTACCGGCTAAGGAAGGATTTTCGGCCATTATAATCGTATTGAGAAGCGAACAATTGATACTGTTACGACAGTAAAAAAGCGAAATTCCAAAACTGAAAATATAGAGGCCGCACATATGTCAGTAAGTCAAGACCGTAATCAATCGAATCCGAGTCGTTTTCAAAAGCTGGGCATCTTTCGAATATCACTGTTCGTACGAGATCTGATCGACCAAAACATGTAAGCTAAAGCGCACGTCAATCTTTCACTGATTGGGCACTATTGAAGATGCCGATTCGGACTATTGAACGTCGAATTTTCGGCCTTAGAAAAACTGGAGGAAGATCCACTTTTTCATCGGAAAATAGTCTTCAGCGACCAAGATCATTTCTGGTTGAATGGGTATGTTGATGAACAAAACTGCCGTATTTGGTCCATTAGCAACCTCAAACAATATGAGAGTTGCAAATGCATGGAAAAATGCACTATTTGGTGCGGTTTATGGTCCGGCGGAATCATTGGCCCGTATTTTTTTTTTTTTAAATGAACATGAGAACAACGTTACCGTCAATGATGCCCGCTATGGTTCAATGATTTTGAACTTATTTTTGCCCAAAATGCACGAGCTGAACCTGGCTCGAATCGGTGATTCAAAATTGGACTCTCCGTACAAACCACTTAAAACGTAGTCGTGGTCAGCATTTACATGAAATATTCTTCAACAGGTAAATGGCAGATTTTGGTTTATCAGCTCAAGTACATTTCTTATAGACTTGTGCAATTTTCCTGTATTCTTTTGACAATTAAAAGCCAAACTTTTAAAAAATCACGTATTACATGTCCGATTTCGAAGCGGCAGCGAGCAGTGACATTCAAACGGCAAATGCGCGCTCTTCCAAATGAACTGTCTGGTGCCAAATACAGCTGTATACAAGAGTCGATTTTCTAGGGCATTTTACTGTGCGTAACTGGAAGAAACGTAGCGCAAACCGAGATCCGATACGTTGTTCGAAAAAGAGCATTAACTTTCAAAAATATTTCGTAACATGTACTTCAATGTGTTTGCTTACAATAATGCGAGTCTCGCAGCAAGAATCGCAGAAAATCTGGAAAACTCTCGCAATGCGTGACAGGTAAATTTTTGTTGTTTTCATTTTGAGCTTGTTATTTGTGAGTGGTGTTTTGACGTATCATTGTAAACAGACGTCTGATGTCCGAATGCGAGAGCTCGTATCGGATCTCGGAGCATTGTAAATGGGGCTTAAGTTATACTTGGCACTACATAGAAGCATTATATTTTACGGAGTTATCAACTAACGCCTTTACTGCATCATAACGTGGCTTTGTGTGAAGCCGAAGTAAACTGTGCGATGATAATAACACGAATTTTGTTAGCGGAAATCTACAACTACCAGTCAACAACTAGTCTAACTTCTTCAGAGCTCAAAACTCGTACTTTTGAATGAATCGATGGGCGTTTTTCGCTTTTCCATACTCCCCACTTTGGGTACAAACTCTGCGCCATTATGGATAAAACTCGAATGAAACACGGATCTTCTTACACTACCGCACTCCCTGATTATGCGGTTGATTTCAACAGTACCCGATCCGATCATAAGCGAAAATTCCAAATTTAACCCACTGCCTGGCAGTATATATAAAGTTAAGTCGAAGTGGTATTAGTTAAAGTTGAAATAGGCCACATTTTTCGGTAGCTCATCGGACGAGTTACAAAGACGACGTATCCAGGAGAGTATTGTTAAGTGCGTGCCATAACGATCGCTGACTCAATCGGACAGTTGAAACAAACGGCAATCCTTTCCCATTATTTGCAGAGGAATGTTGACTTGATCTTTTAACCTGGCAACATTCTTTAATTTTGTTAATTTTTATCTCCTGATATGTTATGCCCCACATAAATTTTAAATTTAAGCAACGCCAGCAAAGTTATGTGTCGAATTTGTCAACCTCCGACACATTCATAACCTCATCAAATGAAATTTAAATTTCACAGTTGATTGAGCAGAATTTCAGAGCAATTCATTGGCCGCAAAACGATGCCTGCGACTAATTAAGCCACCTATAACAGCCCCGGTTAATGAGCAAACTGCTTTAACTATCCACACACATCCTGGAGCCGACCCTAAAAGCTACCAAACAACAGACAGTATCCTGCTGGCACATAATGCCATTAAAATATGCCCAGGCTACATATTTATTTATTAAATAAATATTATCCAGAGGGTGGAAATATTTTCAGAAGGATTATTTCCCAGTGTCCAGACAGGTAGAGAAGGACTCATACTCGTATATCGCATTATTATAATCGGACTCGTACGGTAATCCCTGTTGTCTTGTATTTAAAAATCCACTTGAAATCCACTGTATAGGGATGGAGGTGCACACCTTATTTCTCGCAGAATCCTGCTTCACACATGAATTCATAATCGAGAATGTATACGAGTACGTATAGTTTGTCGTATTTACATTAACTTCACGCTGAGCCCCGTTGAAATGAGCTTTTCGAGAATTGGTCAGGAGATTTCTTTTTTATGTGTAATATGTATGTATAAACCAAGGACCTACCTGCCGACCTTTAAGTGGTCACGTGGCTTTATTTACGCCTGAAGTAGCTTCTGAGGCTACACTTAATGAAATTAAATAAACCAAAGTCTGCCGAACGTCGTGTTCGCTAGGAAATTCCTTTTCATGAATTTTTTAAAGAAAACCTACACAGTCTAGGACACGGAAGAGGATTTCCTGTTTGTTTACTTTTGTAAAAAGTTCGGCTGCCTCTGGCACCTGGTGCCAGGTGTGAAAGCGCCTTTTCCCATAATTGGAGCTAAACGGAATTTTTAAGCAGCTGCAGTCGATAATTCAGAGGAGAAACTGTCATTGCTGGCAAACCCTCGGTCTGGCAATGGTCTCGTCCGGAATTTTATTTTGTTAGTGAATGGGTTGTGGAATGTGGTTCTGGCGCGCTGTCACTGGTCGTGGTTTACTTGTAATTAATGATTTCGTTATCAATTAATTTGCGTGGTAATTATTCGTGCGGTTTGTCTGTATACATTGATTTCGCTGAGTGGGAATATTGAAGCTGGAGTTACGAATATTGAACTGTATAATGAAAGAATGTTCAATAAAGTAATTATTGCAAATTGTAAGGGTGGGAAAAGTTCCTTACGCAAGAGAATACAAAAGCAATGGAATACTTACAGAGTTTTAAGGAGATTTAAGTTGAATAGACACATTTTTATTTTCTTTTTAATTCCCAAAGAGATTTCAATTAATCCGATGTGGATAGCTTTTACGGATTAATTCCCGGCATAGCTCTTTTTATAGAAGATATTTTGTGCAAAACGTTAACGACTTATAAATTCACAGACAACATCTGCTAGCCTGCTTTCTTACATCCTTCAATGGCCAATTCATTCGGTTGAACTTAGAAGTTATATACCTCTTGTAGAAAGTGAGGTCCGTTCCACGATAATGTTAATTTGATCAACGCAGATGGTAGCATGCCTCTAGACGCTAAATCTGCCGGGTTTTCCTGAGTCGATACGTGTCTCCAATTGTTGGACTCCACTAAACGCTGGATTTCTGCCACCCTGTTACGCACAGATGTGTCCCACTTTGACGGAGAGTCGTTTATCGAACCTAGTGTGATGGTTGAGTCAGTCTAAGCGTAGGTTTTCCATTAGGGTCTTTCGAGAACGGTAGTGGTATGGTGGATTAGCTTTGCCAGCATAACCGCACCGCAGAGTTCCAGCAGTGGAAGACTGACGGATGTTGTTATGCTCGTAATTGTTTCTTTTGTGTGCTCTCATTTTTATTTCTGTTTTCTTTTCTCTCTGTTCTCTTTAATGTTATCTATCTTTCCTGTTATTTTCTTTTTTCTGTAAGCCACAGCGATCGCGTATGCGAGCCGTAGTGTTAAGTACTCGTAAGTGTAGGTTAAGCTTTCTTTTTGTTTTTGGCAATCATCGAATAAAGTTGGTTTGAAAAATGATAAGTGATTTTTTTTGGCTGCTTCGATTTTTTTTGCTCCCTACAACAGTTATTTACTGGTGCGACTTTTGACTTCGCAATTAGTAAGTCCGTGTGAACCTTTCCCTCTTCGTCTTCGACTCTCAGGTATATGGCGGCACCATATGCCTTTTCCGACGCGTCACAGAACCCGTGTAATTCACCACTCACCCAGCTGGGAAGACGAACTTCGTTTAGTACCTTCAACTCTTCTTGGTTCCAGTCTGCCTGCATTTCGGTGTCAATTTGTTGATCCCACGATGTTTTGCGGATACATAGTTGTTGCATGATTGATTTTGCAATGAGAATGCAGGGTGTGATCCATCCCAGAGGATCGAACAACCGTGCTATTGTGGACAGAACAAACCTTTTTGTAGGTTGTGACATAGCCGGTGGAGCGCAGATAAAGGAAAACTCATCGCTTCCAGGGAGCCAGTGAATGCCTAGTATCTTAACCTTATCTCCGTTCTCAGATGACAATGAAAAGCTTACTTCCCGATCTTTCTCCCTTACGTCTTTAAGAAGAAACTTTGAGTTGGAGGTCCATTTCCCTCCTGCATTTTTTTGTTTGCCTCCTCCAGAGTATCAGCTCCCGAGATTAGATCTTCGACATACATCTCGTCTCGTACCATTCTCGCTACCAATGGATATTGATTCACCGTCTCGACTGCCAATTTTTTGAGAGTCCGGATCTCTAAATACGGAGCAGAGGCTGTTCCAAATGTTACCGTTTTTAGTCGATACATATTCAACAGTTCCTTGCATGTTTTACGCCAAAAGATGAGTTGGTACCTTGAGTCCTATATATCTTCTCAAGATCAGATGTGAAAGTAAATCGGTAAGTTCGCCACCGCAAAATTATGTCTATAACATTGACCTGCAATTTGGGGTCTGTCATAAGCTGATCGTTTAGCGATAATCCGTCAGTTGTACGGAACGACGCCTCAAAAACGACGTTTGGTAGTTGAACTGGTCTCCTTCAATACAGCATGATGTGGCAGGAAATAGTGTCCAGGGTTACTAACTTCGTTTTTTCAATGACTGACATGTGGCCGAGTGTCTTGTATTCTTCCATACAAGTTACATACTGGTCGCGTAGAAGAGTATTGGCTGTCAGAAGTTTTTCCAGGCTTAAAAATCGTGCTTCTTCCTGTGATCTCCCAAGTACTAGACGCGTGTTCCCTTTGAACGGTAATGATACTTGGTAACATCCATCATCCATTTGTCGGACGTTGCGAACAAAGTCTTCCTCACACTCGACATCTTCAGCGGTTGCCGAAGATAGCACGGGTATCTCCTCCAGTTCCCAAAACCTCTTAAGCTGTGACTCTATGGGTACTCTTCCGAATAGGATCCAACCCAACTTGGTCTTTTGGAGCACGGGCAAATTCTCCTCCTCGGATCTTATTATCTCAGGCAACAATATCTCGGCATAGACATCGCCACCTATGAGTAAATCTATTTTAGCTGGACAAAAAAAGTTAGGATCCGCTAGTACCAAGCCATCCAGATACTTTCTACCAACAGATGAAGTTCGGTCTGGGAGAAGGCCAGACAGTGACTTGAAAACAGAGGCCTGCGTTGTTGTTGCGAAGTCTGCATGCTGAAATGACAAGGTGACTTCGATAACCTTCGTACATATGCCACTGCTGCCTAACCCTAACCCGGAAACTTCAATGTGCATGAATCTGGACTTCAAGCGAAGCAATTGAACAGCTGACTCGGTAATAAATGTAGCTTCAGAACCTGAATCCAGCAGAGCTCGAAGTGAAATAAATTCCCCGGAAGCAGTACTGACGTTCACCATCGATGTAGCTAACAATACCTGTGTGTTGACCTGTGATGTGTAATGGAAAGTGTAACCCTCGTAATCTACGTTGCCACCGTCTCTTTTACCTACCAATCCATCGCATGACATATGGCTTTTAGGGACCAATCTCCCATATCCTGCGTAAGGTAAGCTCCAACCTTCCCGTTTACTATTTTAATCGCAGCACTCTCCCCCTCAAATCCGATCTCCTTCACCATCCCTAGTGATAAGTCCTAGATATCGCTAAACCTTAATTTTTCTTTTAGTTTTTAAATCCTAGTTTTTAAGCTTGTATTAAGTCAAATAAATGGAGGCGTTGCACCGCACCAAAATTAAATTAAAAATAGTATGGTGGACTAAATTCACGCAAAATACCGCCATACCTGCCCCACAACTCCGATAGAAACAATAATAGGACTAACGCTCCTACACGTATACATAATCAAAGTGACATTACGCATCACGGCCTGGTACAAATTAAAGAGTTAAGTTCTAGCGAACACACGGACCTAAAGACCCTGCTCTCCAAAATACCGAAACTTGATATGATCTACGCGGGAACAGACCGGAATTATAAAAGGGAAATTCCCAGCAAAGAACTATGGGTTAGCAATAACCCACCAATTTGAATTTGAGGCCCGGGTCAACCCCGGACAGTTTATTGGAAATGTTTAATACAAACATATAACTTAACAAACTAAACTTAAAACTATGACTTATAACTACTATTTCTACTTAAGCTAAGGTCTATAGACGGGAAAAATGGTTATTTAGGGAATTTCGGAGGGCTGGGCTGCTGTAGTGGAAATCGAACACTTGACGTACCCGATTTGTTTCACGTAGCATACGACACAGTGGCTCGTTGAGACCATAAGTTGTCCTGTGATTATTCTGACGGAAATGGTAGACAGATCTTAAATGACACGGGTTGGTATTGATTGGGATTTGAGAGAGTATTGTGGGACAGTCAATGACACCAGTTAAGAGTTTATGTATGAAGAGAATATCGGCGGACTCCCGACGTTTTTTAAAAGGCAGGAGACCGAGTAGTTTTAATCGATTTACATAGGGAGGTAAAATATTGTGGTCAGCCTATGGTAGCCCGCGTAATGCGAAACGCAGGAATCTACGTTGGACAGCTTCAATGCGCAGAATATGTACATCATAGTAAGGAGACCATATTTCGCTGGCGTACTCGAGAAGTGGACGAACAAAGGTTGTGTACAGGGATTTGGCGACATAGGGGTCGGAGAATTCTTTTCACCATCGTTTAACAAATCCGAGAGCGGAGTTAGCTTTCCTAATTACGGAGTCTATATGGTTGCGAAAATTAAGCTGTGAATCACAAATGACACCCAAGTCCCGCATTGAAGTAACTGCAGCTACTCTTTGGTTTGATAAATAGTAGGTGCATAATAGCATAAAGTGGTATACTGACGGTTCTGAAATGGAGTCAGAAGTGGGAGCTGGAATACACCATAGCTATTCGAAAAATTCCCAGTGTATTTCAGGCAGAACTCCACACCATTCAAGTATGTGCCAAACACATTTACGAGTACAACTCTGGTATCGATCCACATATTCACGGACAGTCAAGCAGCTATAGCACCATTGACCCCAAATCAGTCATGTACTGCTTCAAAACTCTCCAAAACCTAAGTTCTGGGAACAACACTAAACGGTGGGGCATTGATGGGAATGAAAAAGCTGACGAACTGGCCAGAAAGGGTTCAGAAACTCTCTTTAATGGACCTTAACTTCTGCTGCACATTTAGGAGTCAATTTGGTCAATTTACTTGCATATTGGGAGATTAGCACAGATCTAAGAAAGGCCAAACGAGCTATCCTACCCTTCAATAAAAATGATATATATCTAAATCTAAATCGGCATTTCACTTCCGGCAGATACTGTGATGTCCGGTTTGTAGGTGTTGTGTGCATCTGCAGTTATTCGGCTGCAAGTGGAGTGTCAAGGGCTCGAAAATTACATTTGCATAGTTGAAAGACGTTGTCTGTTGCTTGACAGAATATTACAATAACACAGATCTGTCTCGGTCGTTGTTTGAAAATTCCTCTTCTAAAACTTCCGGGTTTAACCTGCCTTTATCACGCGTTAGCGCTGATGATCATCAAGCTGTGCACACGACCAAGTGTTCGGTTACATTTGCGCAGTTATCCGCAGCGATTCCTTTCTCAAGCTGGACTGGTTATAGTGGACTTATACTCTACATACGGCAAGCAATAGCCTATGCAGTTGTGCTGAGTCCAAGACTCTGAATATGAAATGTGAAAACCTCAAAAGTAATCCAAAACTCATTCCCACTGTTTGCACTCGACATTGCTAGCTTTTGCTATTCGGGCTGGCAAGGAGTACTCCCGAGGGGTTCGGTTTTAATCTGAGGGTTACTCTACCTGCTTTAGTAGAATAAAAAAGTGCATTCTAAAATAAGGAGCGAGCAACGTTGCTTATATTAAAGTGTCTAGTGACATACGGTTCACTGGTAATAAGTGTCTTCAGTTTCTCTCGCCCCAGCGAGCTAGTTTTTTCTCGAGAAACTTAAACTCTAACAACTTAATGCTCTAACAACCTACACCAACATTTAAATCTTCTTTTATTTATTTAAAGCACTTCTTACACTTTCGACAAGCGAAATTGAAACTATAAGTAGGTCGAAGCCTTGTCTGCGGATTATTTCAGTAAACTAACTTCTTCGAGTTGCTATAGTTCGTTTCAAAACAATTTATCGCCCCCTTCAATATTTTGTCTGCCTTATTGGAAAATTAATGCTTCATCTTGTGTAAGGGTGCATAGAAAAATACCAATCAAAGCAGATGAAGTGTCCCCAGTTACTTACTATATAAAGAAGAGCTCAGACATATTAAGATAGCTCGTTTACTATGTTCTATTGCCAGAGGGTGTCGTCAATGTTTGGTAATAAAACCGATGTGTATTGATTTTCTATGCTCCCTTACAGACACGATGAAATGAAAAACTTCACCCCTTCGACGATGATATTCCATCAAAATAAACAACAACTGTATTTTATTTCCATGAAACAGCGTCTTAGTCATTTTTACAGCAAACACCTGAGACCGTAATCCCCATTCAAAGTGTTTATAGCACCACCTGTGACTCTCTGCATTTCCATACTACCAAGAAGCCCATTCAGGAGCAGAGGCTAACTCCGTCACATGAGCAAACCTAAGCAAAATCTGTTGTGATAAAGATCCATTATTATTATTATCCCGTGTATCGCCTTAACAGGAAAAAGTTGTTCGAGTGAGTTTCGCAATTCAGATAAAAAAGAAAAAAAATACATCGGTTTAAGGCGTATGACTTTTATTGCCTTCAAGGATCCTTTTATTGCGGATTATACATATATATGATGTCTCATTCAGTCTAGCTGGAAAAAGCTTACTCAAACTCCATGTCTGTCATTCCTATGTGATGTAACCATTTGGGAGATTCCTTGAAATCACCTCGAAGTCCTCAGAAAAGGTATGCGTTAAGGATATCTGACGAAATTTACCCAGAAATTCCTTTGTTAATGCTGATGTTCTCCTAATTTGAAGATGAGAGAAGAATAAACCCGAAAAATGGAGACACCTTAAGCTGAGTACATAATTAAATCGGTTTGTGTTGCGGATTAGAGAAATTTGACAATGTCACAATGACACGAGGAACATCAAACGGTTGAGAGATAATCTAAATGCCGGTTTCATGAAGAAAGAGAAGATTTCTCGTAATCGTATCATTCAGATTTGAGTATTTTGCTCCGAAGTGATGATTTACATTTTTGTAAAAAAGGAGAATGCTCGGAGGAGTTGTTCGCGGAATCCCACTCAGTCTATGTAGGACTTCTGGCTTTAAATTGTTCTAAACGAGGACCACAAAAGTCTTGTACCATCAACTTTTTTATTTTCCGTCTATTTAATTTCAATCATAAACTGGTCTCGTAGAATTCAAAAGAAACACTTATTTATTCCCAGGTCTCAACATCCATTAAGGGATTCCCCGGATCCATCAACCGTCAAACAGATTCATCACATTGCGATCGACTCCAGACACTGCTCAAATATTCTAGATGTCCGAGCCTTACGAGGAGCCAACATCGACTCCGATCGCTACCTTTTTTCAGCCAGGGTACGAATGCGGAAATCGCAGGCACAACGAAGCCAAACAATACCGTTTAAGTTCGAGGTCGAAAAGCTGTAGTCATAAGCGATAACTAAAATATTTGCCGATCGCATTTCCTTCAATCTCTCTTAAAACCCTAGACTCCATACAAAAACCGTAGAACACCAATGGGACTGTTGTTAGCTAGCCATCAAAGAATCTGCTTCTAATGCGACTGGGAGGTAGGGATATGAAGGCAAACAAGAAGCACAGGTTCTTTAGGGGATATTTTACTGCAGAAATGACGAGCTTAGCTTGGAAAGCCAAAATCGAAGCTTGCATAGATGGATATGGACAAGTAGTAGTAGAGTCGGAGTTGGTGCTGGAAATATTGAAAGACCACTTCCGCAGAGTGTATAACTTACGCCTGCACTCAAAATGAACCATTCATCATGGATTCCGGAGAATTCCGCCTACCCACGCTAGATGAAAATAAAACATCACTATCGAAAGTCAAGACTAACAAAACAGTTTGCGAAGACAGACTGCCTACTAAGCTGTTTAAAGCAACTGGATTTATACTCAGTTATTCTTAGACGAAAGCATGCTGAAGCAAGAAATCTCAATATACTCGTTGTTTGTCTAATACAGAGGAAAAGACACCCTTTTGACTACGCCAACTATAGAAGACCGAGTCCCCCAAACATCGCCTATAAAATATTTTCTGCCCTACCCTGTCAGCGTCTGAAACCATTTGTAAACAAACTGGTTGTTCCATATCAATGCGATTTCAAGGCAGAAAAGTTCAGCTTCGAGACAGATCTCGGAAGAGACAGAGATCTTCAATATCAAGAAATGTTTTAGGCAAGGTGACATGCTGGCATGTGGTTTTTTAAATTTCGCCTTACAAAACATCGTGCAAAACTCACTAACCAATAAAAGGGGCACGATCTTTTTCACGGCGCGGATTACATTGACGAATACAGCGAGCCATCAGTGAAGCTTGCGAGGATATTGACAAATTTGGTCTGAAGGCAAATGGTTTTACAATGAAGTACGTGCTGCTATCAGAAAATGATGCATAACAACGACGGCAGGAAAGCCGCGTAGATGTATTTAAGGGTCAACCATATGCTGTCAACCAGAAAGCATATCCAACACCGACGGAAAATTCTTGGGTGATTTTCGGTCCCGTCTACATAGACGGTGAGTAAAGAAGTAGATACAACTATGACATGTACGGGCTGTATAGCGACATCGGCTTAGCCAGAATAATGAAGGCCCAATTGGTTGGGTCATGTAGAGCGGATGGACACCAATACTTCGGTCAGAAAAGTTTCCAAATCCAACCCCGAGTGATAGCGCAATAGAGGAATACCGTGAATCAGGTGGCCCACGCAAGTGGAAGCGAACCTAAACTAACTTTTCGTGTGAAACTGAAGGCAGCTGCTTAAAGATCGAGCTGCCGCATGTTCAACTGACGACCTAATCTGCGATGCTTTTTTTTTGACCGACCTCATTGAAATGTTCATTAAATTTTTAACAAGTTTCAATGTCTTATCACTGATGATGGAAAGATGCATTGTAAGGATCTCTCATCATTGGAATCCAATTCTTAATTTTCAACAGTGGGTCTAAGCTTATTATCAGAGAAAGTCATTTCCCAGAATTATCGGAATACAGCGTTGCATGACAGACTTCCTCCGAAATATTTCCGCCAGTTTTCTATAATCCGCTTGATCCGCAACCATTTATGTTTATCAGAGCCCTGTTTACAATTTATTTTTCAGACTAAAGTTAGTCTTCCCCATCTGCGAGTGTCGTTCGGTGCAATATTTCCATACAGACGAATCTACGCTTATTCTGTCCTGTAGCGTACAGGCTTGCCTAGTACGAACGGCGAGGAAGCTTTGAAGTTTGACTTATGACTTTAATACATAAGTAATAAATAAATTATATATAAATAAATAAATAGATAAATAAATAAACAAATAAATAAATGAATTATTAGATAATTAAATAAGTAAATAAATTAATAAATGAATGAATAATAATAAGTTAATAATTAATAAACATTAAACAAATAGTAAATAAATAACAATAAATTGATATATATAAGAAAAAACGAATAAATAAATAAGTAGATAAATTTACATATTATTTTCTTAATTTTAAAAACACTTAAAATATTTAACGATATAATTCATTTATCAGAGGATTGTCAGCAAATCTACATCTTCTTAAAAATGCAGCTTTAAGCTTTGCAATCTTATTAGATAATAATTCAACATTCGCCCTATTATGCAGCTCCAATGTTGAGTGATGCCATGGTAGGTTGAGCATTATTTTTAAAATTTTATTTTGTGCGACCTGCAACTTTTTTATATGGCATGCTGCGGAATCTCCCCATACTTGACAACCAAACAGCAAATTTGCCTGAAAGATAGTTTTATGCAAAATGATTTTGTTTTCATGTGAAAGTAAGGATTTACGATTTATAAAAGGGTACAGCATTTTAATTGCAATACCAATTTTCTTTAGTGTCCTATTTGTGTGTTCCTTAAATGTAAGCCTTGTGTCTAGGTAAATGCCTAGGTATCTAATAGATGGATCCCAATTTATATTTTTCTCATTAATTCGGATATGGGTGTTAGGGACAAAACAAGCTTTCCTTTTTCGTGTGAAAAAGATCGCTTGTATTTTTTCTTCATTTAATTTTATTTTCCATCTATTATAATATTTGGTTAACAAATCCATCCCATCCCTTAAATTGCTTTCAATAGTAAGAGCAAACTGATGAGATGAATATATTGCAGCGTCATCTGCGAAAATGGCCACTTCACAACCAGGCGGATTTGGAAAATCAGCGAGGTAAATATTGAAGAGAACAGGTCCCAGTACCGACCCTTGCGGAACTCCTGAACTGAACACAATTGAATTGGACACGCTGCTGTTCACATGAACATTAAAACAACGGTTAGATAAAAAAAACCATTTTACAAAGGGGAAGGGGAAAACCAAATTGAATCATTTTATAAATGAGACCATCATGCCAAACCGAGTCAAAGGCCTTTTCGATGTCTAACAAAATCATTCCCGTGGATATACCTTGAGAACGATGGTTTTTTATTGAATTGCAAACTCTAGAACTGTGATTTCTTCTAAACCCAAATTGTTCTTTAGGATAAATACTATTATCATAGATAAATGCTAACATTTTCACCTTAATAATTTGTTCAAAAATTTTTCCTAAATTGCTGAGTAAGCTGATTGGCCTATAGCTTCCTGGATTTTCTATTGGCTTTCTCGATTTTAAAATTGGCACTACTTTAGCTTTTTTCCAAGCATCAGGAAAATATTGCAATTTAAGACATGCGTTTATAATGTAAACTATGTTTAATATCCCTGCCTTTGGAAGTTGTTTTAAATATGTGTTTCTTATAAGGTCCACACCACCTACCTTTTTAATGCACATACTCTTTATAAAATATTCAACATCTTCTTCGTTCACAAGAAGATTATTGTGAGAGCTGAGACTATCGGCATTGAATGCTTGCACAGTGTTATTCACCAGACTATTCGTATCAGCATCGCCTAAATGTTGAGATACTAAATAATTACTTGCAAAACTACTTGCAAGGGCATTCGATTTCTCAATGTCGGTGAAGTAAGAGCAAGAATTTGCTTTTAAACATGGTAACTTTCTATTTTTAGTTTTGATTACCTTCACAATGTTCCAGAACGGTTTTGCATTTTTATCTAAATATTTTAATTTGACATTCCACTCTGTGTTCTTGTACTGAAATATTTCTTTCGAAACCAGTTTTTTGAGGCAGAGCATTTGGTATCGAAAAACAGGCTGACGATATTTTTGCCAATATCTTTTGCAAATATTTCGCAGCTTTATTAACTCCAAAATATGGGAAGGAAGTTTTTTCAATTGGTTTCGTATTGGTATTTTCGGAACGGCTTCCTCAACAGAGCTTAAAATAGTTTGGGAAAAACTATCAACAATTGAATCAATATCTTCTTTGGACTTTATAGTGTCTAAATTCTTCGGAACGCTGAAAACTTTTTGATTAATTCCGGAACGAAAACGTGCCCAGTTGGCGTTTTAAAATCACTTCGATATTGCACACTTTTCTCCCCTGACAGAAGAAGCCGACAAAATACGGGGTTATGGTCAGAGCTAAGCTCATTTTTTGAAAATGGTGGAGTAATTATACTATCCACATTTGTAATAAATAGGTCAAGAACAGAAGGACTACCACGATAGCTAACAGGAAAATAGGTGGGACAAGGAGGAAACAGAACGGAAACGGGCAACAAGACAGAAAGACTTGAAAGAATATTTCCCAAAGTGTTTGCTTTGACACAGCCCCAATCTCTATGACGGCAATTTAAGTCTCCCGCTATCAGGAAGTCAACATTTATTGTAAAAAACTTCCTTAAGCCGCTCCCAAGACTTGCTCTTTTTCCAACTGATGTAGCACCACCAGGAAAATAGACACAGTAGAGTTTAATAAATTTGTTAATTATTAAATTTATCTCAATACCTACATTTTCTATAAGACGCGTGTTTATAATAGGTAAAGGCGAATGCTGAATTGATCTTCTAATAAGTGTTGCAACTCCCCCACCTCTACGATCGACTTGATCATTTCGATAGCATTTGAAAATAGATGTTGATAGGTTAATCTTTTTCTTGCTGTTGTAATTAAGACCAGTCTCAGTAACAAAAGCAATATCGATTTTGCTTGTATTTAAAAAGTTTGTGAACTCTACGGTCTTGCTTCGAATACCTCTCGCATTCCAATTAACAATATTAATACATGTATTGTCCATAATTACTTGTTACTACTATATACAAACTTACTTGCTAAATGTGCGATTACTTTAAATTGATCATATTTTGTCTTAGAAGATGATAATGATTCTATCATTTCAATCGTTACTGCATTTAATTCATCGATAGTGAAGAGATTAGAGTCGTTAGATATGTTGTATGGATGATTTAATGAAATGTTGCTAGAAGTGTTTCTAGCTACATTGCTGAGGTGACCTCCATTGTTGACAATAGCATCAGCTGCTGTGAGAGAAGGGTTCTCCTTTGAACTGGAACTTGTCCTTTGAACAGGAACATTATGAACTGGAACTTGTCGCTGATGACGAGGCTGTGTGAGCAGAGGAAACTCATTGACAGAGTGAGTTGAAACTGGATGCTTATGGAATGTATGAGCAGAAACTTGAGCTCGCGATAGTGGAGGAACTGAGGAAAGAGCATTCGACTTTTTCTTAGCCGCTTTCTCTTTTATTTCTTGGTAAGCCATTCTGCTGATGCAAGAGGGATCGGACGCTTTATGAGAATTTTTGCAATTTGCACATTTAATCACATCGGGTTCATTACAATCAGCAGTTTTGTGTGAACCAGCACAGGTACCACAATAAGTTTTTATGAAACAATTTCGCTCGCCATGACCATACATCTGGCAGTTATGACATTGAGTTAATTTTCCACGGTTTGCGTGTGCAATATTGAACGGTAGTTCTTCTTTAGATCGAAAAACCTAATTGAACCATTTTCAAGCGATATTAAGTAGAAATTATCAGTGTACTGTTCATACTTCTTGATTATTTTCTTAACATCGATGCATTTAAGTTTGAGTTTAATTAGTTCCTCTTTAAGAGCAGGAGTTTCAACTTCACCTAATCCATACAAAAACACTTTGAAGCTCAAGGGAAAAAAATTGACATTTTTCTGTTTTTAGTTTAGAAATAACTGATTTATATGAAATCAGTGATTCACATATTATTTTGATTCCGATAGAAATCTTTCTAATGTAATAGTCACTAATTTTAAGTGATTTCATTAGAGTGTGCACAAATTCTGATGAATTTTGCAATACTTTGATTGATGGGATATACACTTTTTTTGATGTGACATTATTCGCGATTACGTCATCCATATTGTCATCATCATTACCACTGTCTGGGAGGCACTGTAGCGGACTGTAATAATTATTCCTATTTAAATCTGTTCGACTACGCGCACTGTTTTTTATATTACCCATTTTGAAACAGATTTTTTTATCCGAGGACGACTGTTTGTCCTCGGCTTCAGGGGATCTATCACGTTTTGGAATTTTGGGTTAACACTTTAAACAGAGGGAGGCAAATAATAATCGTCATGCGCATACAAAGACTGCCCAAGCACATGTGGGTTGTGAGTGAAAATTTTACTGGTGCACTGTTTCATATCGCGGTAAGGGCATAACAAATACAGCAATTTGATTCGGTAAACCAACATCAGAATTTTCACTTCGCTGCGTAAGTCTACGTCTGTAAGTACAGACCAGCTGTTTTGGCACTAACACAGGTAGATCCCGCCCACACCTCTCAGATCATTCTGATCTGAAGCTACCTGGCTGCGAACTCGTGCCATTATTCTTCTCTCACCGCCGTCTCTTGCCATCTACGTGCATAGTGATGTAGCTTACCAAACTCCACCACAATGTAGTCCCTGTTTCAATCCGGAATTCAATTTCATGTGGTTAAAATTCCATCTCCGTAAGCAAATTATCCACTACTGCTTTGTTTACAGAAGACCCAAACTGGACAGCAATTCGACTCTTAACGAGTTCGATGCGCTGTTTGACTCTATTCAAAGAATTCTATCCCTGTATCCTCATACTGAAATCGTTATTACGGGCGACTTCAATATACACAATTCTGGGTGGCTTCGAAATTCTGGACAGACAACACCCGAAGGACGGTATGTTGAGATCTTCGCTGCGGAAAACAATTTAACGCAGCTTGTAAATGATCCCACGCGAAAACCAGACGTTGATAGTCATACCGCCAACACCCTGGACTTGTTTTTAACTTCTCACCCTGATAAGTACACCATTGATGTGCTCTCCCCTCTAGGTTCGTCGGACCACTGTGTTATATCAGCTAATTTCCTCTACACTTACCACACAGTTAGAGAAAAGATTCCTTAAAGAATCGTATGGCAGTACGAGAAAGCTAATTGGAGCGGTCTTAACAGCTTCTCTAGGAATTTTAACTGGTCGTTATGTTTCCTCGATAACGACGTGGATGCCGCTGCTGATATAACCACTGACACTATTTTCCTTGGAATAAGATCCTTTATCCCCTATCGTATTAAAGGTATAAGACCAAAAGAAAAGGCATAGTACGATTCGAGCTCTAAAGTCTGTCAGGCTTAGAAAAATGTTTTTTCGGTCTTATAAGACTTATCCGACAGAGAAAAACCGAAAAAAGTTCAAACGAGCAAGAAATGACTGGAACGTCATTCTCTAGCGCGTAAAATTTCAATACGACAAAGGTCGTTTGTCAAAACCCACTTGGCATAACGGAAGTGGAAAAAGGCAAAAATAGTGTTGCCGGTGCCGTGGCGAAAGCCGTTAAAAGGAGGAGGAGTTTGAAAACTCCTCCTATTCTCAAAAAAAAAAAAATACGTTTTAACGGCTGATGAGGTCAATTACGAGGGGGGCAATAACAACTTTGCCTCTCTAGCGACATCCGAATCGGAGGATGAGGATGAATAAATAAACGACATCACCAGCAGCATACAAAGGCTGGAAGAGAAAGTGCTGACACACATCGTCGTTGACACAGTCGTTGCTAAAACATATCTGCACCTGCTAGATAGGATTCGAAACAGTGCGATAAAACTTATAGATGATACTAATATCAGTCAATCAATTGAAACCCTCGAACACGGACGTAATGTTGCCTGTCTCACTTTCTTTTATCGCTCTTTCCACCACTATTTCTCCACTGAAATCGCCAGTAGCATTCCGCCCATTCAAACTTTCAACCGTAACACCCATCTCGCTATGAATGCTCATCAGTATACCCTCAAGCGTCAAATACTATCGTCATTCGTTCCTAAGCCGCACAACTCGCTTATGGAATACCCTGCCTATCTCTGTATTTCCTGGTCGTTATAAATTACAAACATTTAAAAACAACGTACGTCGGTGCCTCTCTTTTCTTCCTCCCTAAATTTCGTTCGCCCGCCCCTTGAGCGCGCGCTCATTGCGGTATTCATAAGTGTTATCCCGGGAATTGCAAATTCGTATCCCACCGCCGGACATCATGTATTTATAATACTTGGTTTTCCTTTTGACAAAAAACCGAAAGAACTGATAATTAAATAAACAGTGTGGACCACGTGCTGGTTACTTTATTTTTGCGTCATTTACCTTGTCATCTTTGTCCACGTCAAGTTCCTTGTCGACAGAAGTTCTTATCTTCGATAGTTTGCCATTGCCTGTCGAACCGGTGGTCTCCATAGAAAATATCTGTTCATATTTTTCGGGGTATATCCTTGGAAACCAAGACCTCTGTCTTAATATTCAACGAAATTGACCCCTCCCTTCCAAAAAGCTAATTTTTTAATTTTTTTCCCACAGACTGAATATGATTAAATCTCATTTCAGCATTAACATATATCTTCTTCAGAACGCAAGTACTCCAAAAGCTGGGATAAATTACAAAACAGTCATTTGTATGTACTTGTGGATCAGTAGGCTTTAATATGTAGCACCTTCATGTCATTACAGATTGCAGTCACATATCCGCACACCACGACACCATAGATGTTCGTATTCCTCTCTTTATTCCCTGGGGAATATTCAGTGATGATGATGATGATGATGATGATGATGGTGGTGTTACTAAAAGTCACGCAGGAGACGTATAGTATGGAGGAGCCTCCATCAGGAACCTCTCTCACAGATGATGAATTACACTTCCTATGGACTGGGAATTGACTATCATTTGTTTTGGATGTTGAGTGAAATTCGGTTCGATGTTGATTGAGTGGGAATATTTGATGTGGTGTGTGGTAACCTTTCCAGCCGCACCATCGTTTAAGCTTCTCTAGCTACGATTTTGGTTGACAGGCTTTTCAGTATGAAATATGGTGCAAATGATGTCGATGAGGAAGGAATCCTTAAATTGCTCATATTCGTACCATATACGTGAAATCAATAGTAATTTCTTTAAACAAATGTACGAAGTATCTATAACCAAAATGAATAAATATGATTCACCTAAAACCATCTCATATGAGCAGCAAACCACAGAATGAACCAAAGCCAGTGATTGATGTAGGCCAAAGTCGAAAAGTCGAAAAATCGAAAACACCACAGGCCACCAGGCCTCGGTTAGAAACAATGATGAGGCGTCCATTGAAATCCTTATAAATTTCGAATCGTTACAACCAATGGATACTCGTTAATACTACTTCTTCAGTGGAGGCCCGTGTATGGATTCAAGGGGTGTACAATAGTACGAGTACCAGTGTATATATGTTACATCTGTATGCTTAGCGGTATTGGAATATTTTTTCTTTTTTTTTCTGAGCTAATAAAATGGCAAAGGAAATTATTTTGAAAAACGAGATTCAATTACAGTTGCATGATGGTGTTCAAATAGCAATACCCACTGGGCTATTGAAGGGATGGGATTAGAGCGGACTTCTTTGAAACGAGTTGCAATATTCAACTCGGTAATAACAATAAATATCAACAACAAAGCAACTGCGAACGATGTATCTTTCGGTATTTTTTGTTCTCCATATTTTGTATTTCAAATCGGAAATTGGATTAGTGTGCATGTGTATGGTGGTATGTATGGTGGTTTTATACCTCACGGGTAATTACTAAATGATTAAACGTTACGATGAAGACAAAGAAATGCCTTCATTACTTTATCGAAAGATTAAGCTGGGAAGTGCTGCGCATTTCATGACGTTAATGAAGGCAGACTCTGGAATAGGAGTAACATACTCGTAATACCACTAGATCCTATCTAGTACTTAGAGCTAGAGATTATATTTGTAAGTCTTAGTTATAGAGGATGACTGAATGGTATTGAAGGAAGACATAAGTTGCGGAACATGAAGTGCCACTCTTTCGGGTGCAATACAAATAGAAGATAGATTTGCTAATTTAAACTGTACTGCAGCATGTGCCATAAAGAATGGCAAAGAGGGTATTCTGGATAAAGTGTGCGGATCATATAAACCAACATATTGAACAATTTGGGGACCTGCATGGCGATTGATCGGGAAACTACTGACTTCCTCGTGGTAGTCCCGGGCAACTGCATAAATCTTTATACATGTAGGCTAAAATTGCAAGTGCGAGATCGTCTAGAGTTTTATGTCTAGACTAGGTAACCTGGGCCAGCGTAAAGCGGATTTACCGATAAGGACTGGTAACTCGTTGATGACTTTTGGCTATCGTACCCGGTCAAAGATTGGTTTCTGGAATGTGAAGACGCTCCTTGACTCACAGAGTGAAGGAGCTCAGAACGCCAGATCTCTTCAACTTGAACATGAGTTCATGCGATATAGGCTGGACATTTGGGAGTAAGCGAGATAAGATGGTTAGATGCGGGTGAGTACCTATCCCCAACTCGTAACACTGTACTACTCTACTCCGGAAGTCCAACCGGAAGCTCCCGTGGATATGAAGTTGGACTGCTGTTATCACCCACAGCACGCAGAGGCCTAATCTCCTGGCAACCTCTCGGTGATAGGATTTTAACGGCCAGATTTCGGACTAGAGTACGTCGCGTAAAAATTATACAGTGTTACGCCCCTAAGGATGGTTCGTCAGAGGAAGAAAAGGAGATCTTCTACAACCAGTTGGGAGCTCTATTTAATGCAACACCCAACGGCGACATGCTCATAGTGATGGGAGACCTGAATGTCATGGGACGTCAAGGACTAGGCAACCGCAATGATAATGGCGAAAGATTCGTTGACTTTTGTTTGTCAAATCGCCTTGTCATAGGTGGCATCATGTTTGAGCACAAAGCCTGCCATAAAATCAGATGGGTGTCAACTGACAGGCAAGCAACCTCCAACCAAATTGATCATTTTGCCACAAGTCGCCGTTTTAGAAGCTGTCTTCTAGAGGTCCGAAACAGAAGAGGAGCTGACATGGGGTTGGTACGAGATCACCAACTTATGATAGCGACTGTCCAACTACGCACTGCTGTTTTCACATCAGGTGCAGAAAGAATTGTCGGTCGATCGCAGAGAAGTCATAGGGCGTGGCTTTCTGAGGATACCTGGAGAAGGATCGACGAACTTAAACAGCTTAGAACTCGAATTGCAGCAACTCCAGCAGCAGGGAGGATCCAGCTAGAGTCCCTATATCGCATGAAGATGAGAGAAGTACAGCGTAGAGTGCGGCGTGAGAAGCGCAATTACATCAATGCGCTGGCTACAGAAGCAGAAGAAGCAACAGAACCGTTTACAGAATCACCAAAGAGCTAATAGGTGGCCGAAACTCCACTCAACACCCAGTGAAAGGCCTAGACGGTTCGTTCCTCATATCGGATGAGGATTAGCTCAAGAGATGGAAGGAGCATTTTGCTTCGGTTTTGAACCGAGTATTCACCAGCAATATGCACCCAAGTCAGACCGAGGAGTCCGTGGGAAGAAATGCCCGGATTCGCATCACTACCCGCAGTACGGAAGAGATCATTACCGCGATCAAAGCACTGAAAACCAATAAGGCGGTAGGACTTGACTGCATTGGCTGAGCTACTGCTCCCACTTGTTGAGAGAACCTGGGAGGCCAAGAGTTTTCCGGATGAGTGGGAATGATCGTCAAGCTCCCTAAAAAATGCAACCTAATGCAGTGCGAAAACTGGAGAGGCATCTGCGTACTGTCTGCTGTGTCTAAGATAATAGCTAGAATTATTCTGGAGCGAATTAAAGAACCCGTTGAAGACACACTCCTCCTGTGTCGACCACATCAACACCCTGCAGATCATCATCGAGCAGTGCGTTGAATATCGGTCGCCACTCCATCTGCTGTTCATCGACTTGGAAAAGGCGTTTGATAGGGTCAATCGGGAATTTATTTGGCGTTCCTTGCGCAGGAGAGGTATGCCAGAGGTATAAATTAATAGCAATTATTAAGGCTACGTACGATGGGTCCACATGTCACGTTTTGTACAGAGCAAAGCTCTCTGAGGAATTCAAAGTCCAAAGTGGAGTTCGGCAAGGCTGCATTCTTTCACCAATATTGGTTTTGCGGCTTTATCGATGGGAAATGGAGGAATTCAATGGACTCTTACATCTGAACTCAAACACCTTGACTACGCTGACGATGTATGACTACTATCTCACAAAATAATGGACCTTCACCAAATGTGGAGAGGGAAGCAGACGTAGTTGGGCTGAAAATTAACTCGGCAAAAACAAAAATGATCAGCCGGGGACCGAACTCACCAACTCATACTCGTATATGCATTGCTGGACAAACGGTTGAGAGAGTAGAGAGTTTCCAATACCTTGGGAGTATTGTCTCAACCGATGGCGGAACTGAACTGGATATAGCCAGCCGAATAGGTAAAAAGAAGTCTGCGTTTGGGATGCTATCTAAAATTTGGCGAAGTAATGCAATTAGCTACGACTGTTTCATTCCAAAATTGAGTCCGTGCTGCACTTAGAAGTACATGGCGTAGAACAGTCGAGAAGGAATCACGGCGACTGTGTATGAGTTGGGGAGAGCTGAGTCACATTGCCAGAAACCGCACACGATGGCTCGTAGGCGTTGTAGAGGCCCTAGGACCCACAAGGAGTCAATAATTATTTGTTTTTTAAAGTCAAAATTTTTTTGAATACGTGTTTTATATTTGAAAGATTCGAAGTAAGCCCTGGAGAAGGCGAAATACCATATTCCAATTATTTCCGTCATAACAGAGCGCTTAAGGAACTACATAGTTCGCTGTGCTACTTGTGTGTGGTGAAGTCAATCGTACAAGTACAAAGTGTATACAATACCAACGCCCACTATATCAACGCCGAGTACCTGTAGCCTGATGCGGGAATAGGTTAGACAATCACAGAGAAAGTCTTCTCGATTGTTGTCATCACTGCAGGATGCTACGTCACTTATGTTAAGCGTGCTTAGATACTAAGCAAAAATGTACTATCCCCCGAAGACGCCAGTAAGCTGTATCCAATATTTTCATTTGAGGGACAGCAGGAAAGTCCTGAATCGCAACCATTATAGCCACTCACCACCACCAATAATATTATACGATAATCACGGCGAAAGAGACTCTGCAGCTTTATACAGAAAACAAAAACATGAAGATCTGAGTCTCCGTGATTTGGGTATCGATTCACTCGCCAGCTGTTACATCAACGTGAGCTTAACAGAGAGAAATCGAGGTGACTTACGATCAGCTGTGCGGATTAAAATGTTTTATACACAAAGTTGAGACTGGTCAACGCCAAACTTAGGAATGATGGAAGGAGCTTAGGAATAGCCGAGGAACAACAAAATTTTAAAAATTACATCCGAAACGAGATAACAGATAACTCCAAGGTTGCCATAATTTGTGCCTCAGAAACATGGTCTTGTCAAAACGTGACTGATACAAATTGGATAGCCACAAGATTTTTCGATCCGATAGGTTTGGAGGATACAGTGGGTGGGGCTGCAATACATATATAGGGTGACCAAATAAGAACGATAGGAAAATAAATTTAAATCAAACAACAACTGTGTGAGATATAAAATTGATTCTTGCTTTATCTTGAAGCAAAGTTCATTCCCTTATGTGTGGAATAGCACATCATTCAAATGGCCGCCTCGGCCTCGTTGGCAGGGCGACTGATCAAGCGATCAGTCCAATTTTTGATGACTCCGTCCAATATGTTCGTCGTTATTCCGGCAATAGCGTGTCGAATTTTGAGTGGTGTCAAATCGCATGATCGCCGCGGTCAATTGATGAGCGCTCGCCGTGAGATGACCCAGTCGCCAAATTTCTCCTTTACAACTTCGAGCGTTGCGTCGCTTGGCATCTTGTTGGAACCAAAGCTCGGAATCGGCGCCGAATCGATATCTCTGGGTCTTCTTCGATACTGGCCGCAACGGCGGCTATGTTTTCCTCATTTCTCACCAATTTCTGTCTGGTTGGTGGTCTAAGGTCCAAAGAGTCTACTCACGTTCAAATTTTTCCACGGCGCGACGAATTTCCTGCACACTGAAGCCATGATTACGACCGACCTTACGTACATATTTACAACTGAGACGGAATTTCGATAAATTTTTTTAATAATTTCTACACATTAGGCAAGCGTGAAACGATGTATAATGAAATGGCAAACCTTACTGAATATTTTGAAATCTGGATGTCGTTGATTACTTGTACAGCTGTGGAAACGTAACAATTGGAGAAACTATCATCGCTATCTGGTCATCCTTTATGTACGCAAAACATTCGTGTGCAACTCAGACGGAATTTCTCCCACCAATTTATCAACGGGTTATCAAGAAAAAGTAAAGATTGCAATCATGTGCAGACCAAGGAACTTTTCGTTTGAATCAATTTATTACATCATACAAAAAAATCCTATACTTTCAATCAAATTATCGCATGTGGCGACTTAAACCGTAAAATCTTAAACGTACATACTCGTATGTAGCTCATTCGATCAGCTGAATAACACAACACGCCGTAGCTGCTATATGTCATTTCATCAACAGGAATCTGTCAAACGAGGAGATTGACAGGTATCTAAGACTAATGGACGAGACAATCAAACGAACAATGGACAAAACGATACCTCGGTACCGACACACTGACGAAGGAGACATATTCCGCAACGCAACTACTGACGCACTGCACCGACATAAAAGTGGACTGCTGTCAAGAATAAAAACCTTGTACAGACGGTTTACTGACAGACATAACCCGGAGATTATAACACTGAAGTCGTCGATTAAAAACCTCCAAACATTAATAAAGGAAAATTACAGAAATTCTGTAAGTTTGTATTGGAATAATAAAATTCGGGCTGTAAACACCACCAACCCGAATATGTTCCCGCAAATAAATAAAATATTTCGGAGAAATAATCAGAACGACCTTCCATGTCTTAAAATCGCCCGAACGACGAACAACGAACAAATACTTTAGCAGCAGGCATAGATCCAAATGAGGCTGTTGATGATGACAACTTCTTTGTGATCGAGGATCCGCAGGAGCAAGTGGAGGCTATAGGAGCGACTTTCCAGGAAGTGTACCAGCCGAATGTTAGCATTGGCGAAAACCACGATCTGGAGGATCGAGTCCTTGTGCACAATTGCTATCTTCGAAATGAAATTGTGAATTGGCGATTCGAGAGTTCGGGTTTCACCCAGTTCAGTGACGAGAATATGGCAAATAATGTCATCACCAACGATAGGGTACTACCCCCGTTCATTTCGAAGGAAGAGCTCCAAACGATCTTCGAATCACTTAGAAGTAAGAAATCAGTGGGAACCGATGAAATACCGAACATTGTGCTTCGACATCTCCCTCTAGAAGCGGTGAACATTTATACCATCCTGTTTAATAATGCAAAGAATAATGCACATTGTCCAGCGCATTGGAAAACTGCGGTGGTACATCCCATCCCCAAAAGGGATAAAGACACTTCCAATTCGGCGAATTTCCGCTCGATCTGTCTTCTTCCAAACATCAGTAAGGTTTTCGAGACACATATTCCGGATAATCAATTCGGTTTAAAGGCGGGGCATGATATCATTCATGCTGCGTCTAAACTGGTTTCTGATATCCAATGGAACAAAGGCAAGAAACAGTGCACTGGTGCCTTCCTGATTGACTTGGAGAAGGCCTTCGATACCGTATGGTTAGAGGGACTCTTTTTCAATCTGGACAGGTTGGGCATTAGTAAACCACTGCTGTATATTCTTTTTGATATGCTCTCCAGTAGACAGTTCATCGTGAAGAATGGCGATCTGACTTCCGCTGGAACATTTAACATTAAAAACGGTCTGCAACAGGGTGCGGTAAATTCGCCGATCCTATTCAACATTTACACGAGTGATCTGATAGGTTCACTTCACCATGCCATAGCGTACGCAGACGACATAATCGCGTACAGATCAGGTCCAAAGATTGAGGTCATTAATATGCTTTTGCAGCGTGACTTCGACAAAATTAAGCGATATTGCGATGACTGGAAGTTGAAAATCAACTTTCAGAAGTCGGAAACCATTCTGTTTAGGACGCCTTTGTCTGGGGCCTCTAGGGATACCAGAAAGAATTGGCGAAAGTTCTCGATAGTAGGGCAGCACGGGCAGCCACTTGTTTGTCGAAATGTAGTCTGATACCATGGGATCTGGCTAGATCAATTTCTGTATTTTAACAAACATATAGATGTTGCTCTGGCCAGAGCCAAAAGTGCTTTTGCCCTTACAAAGAGACTGTTTTATAGCAGCCAACTCGATGCGAGGGTGAAGGTAATCTGCTACATGGCCCTTATCAGGCCCATGCTTGTATTTGGATGTCCCGTGTGGTTCAACGTGAGAGCAAGTTTATTGGAAAAGATTCGGGTGTTTGAGAGGGCTTGTCTTAGGACTTGTCTTCGCTTATACAGAACACCAGAGTCTCAGTACATAAAATTCTATCCCAATGAGGTCTTGTACAATAGGGCGAACCTAATAAGAGGGGACACTTTTGCCATTAAGTTGACTCGAAGGCACGTTGTAAGAGCAATGGCCTCATCGAACAACCTGATCTCCGGGGCTTACTACCCCAATTATATGTATCACGAGAGAGTTCGCTTTGACGGCTTTATTCCTCCAGAAGCGTTCCTCTATTTAAATAGCAAAGGTCTGATCCAGGACAGATTAGCGGTGCCGCTAATCTTCCACGTCGCTCGAACAGCTGCGGACAGGCGACTCAACTACGGTTCAGTAGGTCGGTAGGGAGTCGCGACATGTTGCTCAGCAGCACCAAAACTTTTGGTGGCTGTTAAGGGGAGGATGCTTCGCCATCGAACTTCTTCAGTGATATGTAGCTTCATGTGAAGCAAAGTGGGCCAGCCTAATTTTTTAGCCATGGCCGGCTTACATAGTTTTAGGTAGGTTTAAGTTAGATTTAAAAAAAAAATAAATATATGAAAACAAAAAAAAAATATAAAATGAAAAAAAAAATATATATATACATATATTTATATATGACGTATATATATATTATGTATATATATATATGCATGTATTATTATTATTATTATTTCGAGGGATCTTTACAAATGAATTTGTAAAGTCCGGAATTTTCACGCCGGGGTACTATGCCCATGTGGCGCTAGTCAACAGCACGCGGTCTACCGAGTTCCCATGTGGTCCTCCATCTAGGTACTTACCGCGCCCACACTACTTGATTTCGGTGGGAACCGATGCTTTTAATGTGGCGAGGCCGTTGACATATGCATGTAGATGTAACTAGGTTAAGTAGATTAAGATTTAGTTTTAGGTAGTATGTAGGCTTTTAGTTTTAAGTTTTATAATAAAATTATGTACTAAGTTTTTGAACATGTTTTCTTAGTTTAAGCTATAGTTAAGTCACTAAGTTATAAAACCCGTCATAAACGTCGAAAGACATAATTTTTAAGTATTATGTTTAACTTAGAGTGCCCGCATGGGGCCTTAAGTTAGTATAAGATAATTTTAAGTTATTTAAGCTAATTTTTAAGCGTTTTTTTGTCTAGCATGTAAGAGTAAATTAAGTAATATAATACTCGTAAAAATGCATATAAACTACTAACTAAAACTAATATGTCATTTCATAATTCGCCTGGCATCGATGGTATATACCCAGTTATGTTTAAAAAAGGTATAGGTCAGTTGCTGTTTCTTCTACATACCGGAACCCTTTATACATAAAATCAAAAAAGAGGACTACACGCTCGGCAAGAGTTTCATTCCTATAAGTCTGACTAACTTCGCGTTGGAAAGCATTCAGAGAATGTTCGAGATCCATGGGCGTCGACTAACGCGGAAGATTCTGGGAGAGTGTGCTTTAAAATCTGGTAGGCAGTATTGAAGGCGCACATGACAAGAAGGGATACGAGTACTCCTTGAGGCATTTTCATTGGCGTGGAGGGTGCATTCGACAACGGAACTTTTGACTGCATGTGTAACTCGGACAGACAACACCACGTAGACGAATCACTAGTTTTTTTTTTGAATAAAAGCAATACCGCTGAATTGGATACAGATTTCGGATGCTGACTGTGGCCAATATGTGATAGCGTTGGTAAACAGGGATTGCCTGAAAGCCGGCATTCTGTCTCCACTGCTGGTGCATGATGGTCAACTCACTGATCAACGAGCTCAATAGTTCTGACGTCTATGCACTAGTATACCGTGATGATGTAGTATTTGTTGGATCATGTCTTGCGACTGTCTGTTCTAAAACGCTGACAGTCCTAGACGTGATCGACCATTGCTACACTAGGAATAGGCTTGCAGTCAATCCTTTCTGAACTGAGGTTGTTTTCTTTTACGTGAAGGTGGGATCTGTCTGCTCTGACTCACCCAGTGCTTAAAGGCGTCACCATCCAATTCTTCAAAGAAGCTAAGTATTTAGGTGTCATCTTCGATAACAAACTTTTATGGATTAAACATATTACGTCGAAAGCCTCTATGACGGTGTCGGCCTTCTGGAGGTTGAATACGTGCTTCGTGACGGGGCACCACACTTTAGATAAGCACTTATATGCGCTGGGCATAAGTGATAAAACATCCTGCGACGCATGCGGTTGAAGTGATGATGACACCGCCGAGCGCTACCTCTGTGAATGCCCGGTTTTCGCTCGAATTGGGCTACTCGGTATTGACGTAGTGGGTGTTGGTATATTTGGCACTTTATCACTAAAGCGCTCACTCATCTTTCTTCGGAAGACTGAAATACTTCATTAAAAGGAACCTACAAAGAGTACAATAGACTAGATCTGTGTCTGGGTGCTCTGTTCCTTCAGAAAAAAAAAAAAAAAAAAAAAAAAAAAAAACATCCTGCCTCCCTAGAAAGTGGATGGAGGCAAAACTCACCTCGATTCCCAGTAATAGAAATACCCAAGAATACAGACCAGTTTCAATCCTACCATTCCTATCTATTCGAAAAAAAAACATATTTGTGAAAATGCAACACTCTCTCTCAATTGTTGAAATGTGAAAGAAATTGAATATAAGTCATATAATCGTTTTAGTCCTTCTCGACCTATCTAAAGCATTCAAAACTGGAGACCATTATATTCTTTGTTGAGAACTTCGAAAGAAATTCAATTTCTTACTGTCGCGGCTGTACTTGATCAACCGTCTTCGTCTTACTTGCTAAATAAGTACGGAGTACCACAGGGCTCGATCGTTAGACCAATACTTTTCTCACTCTATGTGAATGAATTGCCTAAAATTGGCAAGCACTATTCGATTGACATGTTCGCAGATGATATATCGAGTATCGAAGCCTCATCTTGATGAATGAGGTACTACTGCAGCGGGTCTAAGATTGGTCGTCTAACAATAATTTACGTCTAAATGCCCTTAAGTCTACGTCTATTATGTTATGCAAAACCAAGTTGGATATATATGTCCCATCGTGCTCCAATTCAGCTACTAGAAAATCCTATAGAATATGCCGACTCTGTAAAATAAACCTGGGCTAGATAATTAAACGGACCTTAACTTTGTCGACTCATATATATTGTGAAAGTGGCGTATTTATTGCTTGGCTCCTCCCACTTAGAGACGTTAACACGTCGTCAATCAGTTCTTCTTCGTCAGGATAATCGGTGAACAGTAATCCGTAACTCGTCTAGTGACAGCTTCGCATACTCCGCCTCACATTGCTTTCTGTTTCCATTTGCACAACTAAACACAACCAGCATGACCGGTAAATAAACAGATCATTCGGCAGAATCACCCCACGGATTTTCTATAATGAAAAAAATAAAAATAATAAATCCGTAAAGACAACCACAAACAGCACTCAACATCCAGAGGAAAGAAAACTACTCCCCAGCACTCTGTTTCTGCTGCTCTATTTTTGCTTTTCCTCTTCTTCAAATGCGGACGTTTTTCTCGCCTTCCTTACCAACTATTCACGTTGATTTTCTTTTGATACAACTACAACCCACAGCATTCAGTCAATATCCACGGTGATTCCGCAGCTACTCTGTTATCAGCCACACTACGTCGATACTTCTTCACCAAATACACAAAAATTTGATCGCCGTATTAACGCTCTTTTTCGTTTGAATCCTGCTGCTCGTCATCCGATACCGAGATAACAGTGTTAGCGGAGACCAAAATTCAATGAATGCCAAACAAAAGAAACAACAAATCGAACGTAATTCCGTTTACGTGTTACAATTTATTATCTCACTTCTGATGTGTTAAGTGTAATAGGCAACCAAGGTTAAGTAAAAAAACGAACCGTTTAAGGATAATGTTCTTTATTGCTCGACGATGTTACCTTCTCGACGGTCAACAGACGAATGCCTAACTGTGTACGTAGCACAAATATTATCTTGTACGTTAGTCCTTAAAAAAATATATTTCATAAATCTTCATCCAGTTCTATAAACCTGCATAATTTGGTGGCACCATAATTACATTTACCTTTCCCAAAAATTCAAACATGAAAATAATTCTTGAAAATTAACTTTCGCTGCACGTGTACACAGTACACACCCATTTAGTGCGACATCAGGGGATGGCATAATTTTCTTCTTTCATCCGCAGTTGACAATTCCAATTGTAATGGTCGCAATCCTTTGAATTTTTGACGCTACAGCCATTGCCTCTGCATTGAGAGAGTGTTCATATGCTGGAATACCGAGAAAAACATGTTATTGTGGATCTGGATTCAAAATCGAAAGTCTGCATGTACGAGTACGTCACCCCAGAGGGTGATTCTATAAACACCGTCATAAATCTACGCAAAGGGATGTCAAAAGAATAATGTCCTGAAAATCGTCAGACCACACACAGGCACTAATACGAACAGGCCACGTTCGAGAATACAATGTGCGCCACAATGTTTACAATTGCCACATTCATTCATAACGCTGGCAAAACGTCACATGTGTCAAAGGCAAGGATATTTGTGAAAATATCGCGCCAGGTCTTGTGTTTCCTCCACGTTTTCTGCTCCACCCGCATCATGCGGAAATTATATGATGGGAGGTGTATTCAACTGGATTTTAGAGGTATGCAACCCAAACTGTGGAATTCTTTCCTCAGCGGTTGTACAATAATGGTGTCACATACGAATAGTAGTTATTTTGAGGAAATAAATATTTTATTCAACTCTATTGCAGTATTTCATTTGTAAAAAAAAAGAAAAACAAAATTTAGGACCAATGTACATCGGCACCTCTTTTTTTTGTTCCACCCTAAATTTCCTCCGCTGCACTGTGTGCAAGTACTTTAAGGGCACTAATTTCGGGTGGATTTTCTGAATCCCAAATTCGACAATTTGGACGAATAACAAAGGCATCAAGATGAAAATGAGCCTCATCGCTGAAGAGGATTTTGTTTGAAAAATCAGCATCCACTTTTTGTTGTTCCATAATCCATTCAATGAACTCTGGCTTCAGTTCTTGAATCAGTTGTACTTTGAATTCATGAAGATTCAAATCTTTCGGGAGAATACGCTGTGGAGAGCTTCTCGAAGTGTCCAATTCTTAACCACGGCGCAGTTATCACGATATTTGTAAAAACTCAAGACCCGTGCAGATTCCCACATCCACCAAACTTGCTGGGTTGCATAATATGTACTAGCATTTGGCTAATCACACCGGACAATGGTTTAACATTTCAAATTTGGATTTTGTCATGGGCAGCCTTCTACTGTGTCGATGTTTCAATTTACGATACTTTTGCTGATTAATTTAATTTAATGTAATAAATAGAATCATAAGTAAAAGTTGTAATCAGAATTAAGTTGAACATAATAGAGAGACATTCGTCACAGGAAAATCCTTGTTTTTTCGTATATCTCCTTAAAAAGTCATTAACTGGCGCCCAACGTGGGGCTAAAGCATAATAGTGATTAAATGAAGCATTAGTGAAGGAAAATCTTCAGCAGTAAACCGCTATAAAAGAAGATTCTAGGAAACAGGCAAATAGGAAAAATACGGACCTTTCTTCAAGAACCAAGCCAAGCGTGATAGAAACCTTGCAACCATTCTTAACAACGAAGAATTCCAGCATCCCGAACTACAAGATGATGTTAAACTTTTTCTCACTATTTTAAGGAAGGTTAGGTTAGGTTAGGTAAGAGTGGCTGTTGGAAATACCAACCACTTAGGCCTATTGGCCCATTGTGATGCCACGTGGGTCTATGATCCTCTTACTACTGGAACCAGTTTGAGCTTATAATAAAGCGTAGGAGACTGTTAACGTCTAAGTTTTCTAGATCGTTTAGGTCGTTGTAGAAGAAAGTTCCTAGATGAAGCTTACTTCTCTGGGGGAGAGTAGGTGAAGGATTGTCTCCTCCTCTTCCTCGTCCATACAGCTTCTACAGAAATCATTAGTAAAATCGCCAAGCCTTCTTGCGTGCTTGCCTATGAGGAGTGTCCAGTAATGACACCTATTATGGCGCTGAGATGTTTCCTATCTAAAAAGATCAGACACTTAGATCCAGCCTTGGCCCAGCAGTCCACCTAAGGTATATTCTTTTATTGGCATCCAGCTTTAGTGTTAGTTTCCACGTAGCGATTGGTAAACCTATACCACCTTTATCCGGTAGAATAGGTAGAGTGGTTCCAATTTTGGCAAGTTCATCGGCACCCAACGAAGGTGAATGTTGAACTGCTCTGCCATCTCCATGAGAGATGATCGGCATTCAAGGGCGGTTTTAGAATATAATGAGACCGAGTCCAGGGACTTGATGGCGGCCTGACTATCCGAAAATATGCGGATATCCTTTGCAGATATCTCGTTTTTCTTCAGCCAGGACAGAGCTTCTTTAATCGCCAAAATTTCCGCCTGGAAATCACGCTAAAGTGATTTGGAAGACTGACAGAGAGGCTTAGATTTAGCTTATCTGAGAAAACACCGCCATCAAATCCGTTATCGGTTTTAGATCCATCTGTGTAGTGATGGATTGACTTGTCCTCCATGAAAGCATCTTCTTCCCAGAATGATCTAGAGGGGAAGCTTACTTGGAAGTTTTTGTCAAACCGAAGTTCAGGTATGGTGTAATCGATGTTCTCTGTGAGGATTCCTAATGTATTAAAAATGTTGGCGTGGCCAAATGAATTATTTGTCCACTGTTTAGTCGCTTGAAGGCGACTCTGTCGCGACTTGCAGTCGCAGCTACTTGCCTGCTAAAAATGTCGAGGGGTGTCAAGTGAAGCAGAATATCTAATGCCGCAGAGGGGGTAGACCGCAAGGCTCCGCGTGTGCATAGACATGCTGTTCTCTGGACTCTGCTTAGTTTAATGCGGTTGACTGCATTTTCCAAGGCCGTCCACCAGACAACCACCCCGTAAGTAAGTATCGGTCTTATGACCGAGATGTATAGCCAGTGGGTTATGCGAGGTTGAAGGCCCCATTTGTTCCCAATGGCTTTCTTGCAAGAGAATAAAGATATTGTAGCTTTATTGACTCTTTCTTGAATGTTAGGTTTCCAGTTTATTTTCCTATCAAAAATGAGACCCAGATATTTTGCTGTATCGGAGAAAACTAAACTGGTACCGTTTATTGAAGGAGGGTCTATGATTGGAATTTTATATTTCCTAGAAAAGAGGACAAGATCAGTTTTATGGGGGTTTATTCCCAATCCACAGCGATCTGCCCAGCGGGTTAATCTGTTGAGATTTACTTGGAGGAGTTCTTTAATGGTATTTAGATGCTTTCCTGAGACGGCTATGGCAACGTCATCCGCATAGGCAATCACTCTGCTACCACCCGCTTCCAGGTATATCAGTAGTTCGTTAACTACTAAGTTCCAGAGAAGGGGAGAGAGGACACCGCCTTGCGGCGTACCCCTACTGACATATCTTTTAGCAGAAGTCTCACCCAGTTTGGAGTTGATTATCCTGCTTTAGATTATCCAGCATTAGACTAATCAGCTCCCCAAGTGAGCCGTCTACCTGCAGAGTTGACAGCGCAGTCGTGATTGCGGATGTGTTGACGTTGTTAAGGGCGCCCTCTATGTCTAGGAAAGCAGCCATTGTGTACTCCTTATATTGTAGGGATCGTTCGATGTGGCTAGTCAGAGAGTGCAAAGCCGTTTCCACCGACTTTCCTTTACAGTAGGCATGTTGAGCCGTAGACAGAATTCTTGGATCAACTTTAGCTCGAATATGGATATCAATCAGTCGTTCTAAAGTTTTCAGAAGGAATGATGATAGACTTATAGGTCTGAGGTCCTTTGGGACCACATGAGAACATTTTCCAGCTTTGGGAATGAATACTACATTCACTTCTCTCCATAACAGTGGAATGTGGATAAGTTCTACACAGCTCCTCATAATATTTTCCAACACTGGTAGAATAATATCTGAGGATCTCTGTAGCTCGGCAGGTATGATACCGTCCGGACCAGCAGACTTGTATGGTTTGAAGCTATGCAGCGCCCAGAGCAGTTTGTCTCTCGTAATCAGACCATGAATTTTGGTCACGGTTGCAGTAGGCCTGTGTAGGCTGCTACTGGCCGCGAGTTGGGAGCTACCTGGAAAGTGGGTGTCCAGAAGCAGGTTGAGTGATTCATCACTTGAGGTTGTCCAAGAGCCATCGGTTTTTTTCAAACAGCTGGTCATCATAGGATTTGTGGAGAGGATTTTTCTTAGCCACGATGCCTCAGAGGTTTCTGTAATTTTGTCGCAGAATGACCTCCAGGATTGTCGCTTTGCCTTCATCAGTTCTTTTTTGTATAATTTGAGGGATTCTTTATATGAGTCCCAGTCGGACACTTGTCTTGTGCTTTTTGCTGCGTTGAAAAGTTTTCTGCAGGCGTTTCTGAGCAGTCCCAGTGCCGATGTCCACCAATGTGGCTTTTTCTTGCCTCTTGGTTGAATAAGAGGGCAGGAAGCTGCCATAGCCTTATTGAGAGTCAGAGTAAATTCCTTGACTTTCATGTCGAGCTCATTGGTGTCACGCGGGGGACTTGATAGTTTAGAGGATATCCTTTCCGACAGTATTCCTCTATATTTTGTCCAATCAGTTTTCCGGTAGTTCCGGAAAGCTGGTTGGCTGGGGGGAGCATCACTCAGACTGAATTGGATGTATCTATGGTCTGAAAAGGAGTGTTCAGACGATACCATCCAGTGTGTTAGCCTTTGGGTGATGCTGTCGGAGACAAGAGTAATATCTAACACTTTTTGTCGGTTTTTTGTTATAAAAGTGGGCTCATTGCCAATATTGCAAAGTAAGAGGTTAGTACTTAAAATATAGTCTAAAAGTGACTCACCTCTATCATTGATGTCGGTACTGCCCCATACCGTATGATGTGCGTTAGCGTCGCATCCGATTATGAGGCCAGTTTTTTTCCTTCCCGCTTTCAGTACCACCCTTTCTAGGTTATCACCAGGGAGGGGGCCCACTTGGTCGTGGCCAAGGTAAGCAGATGCCAGCCAGTAATAGCCTTTGGCAGTCTCTAGTCTGGTAACGGTTAGGTCGGGGTCACTGAGGTTGGGAAGTAAAAATACATTAAGGCTACGTTTCACTAATATACAAGTTCTAATCTTGCCTTTATCTCTTGTATAGAGCGGAGCGTATGTGGGTGTCCTAAGTCCACGAACCACGCCTTCTGCAATCCATGGTTCCTGGATTAGGATTATATCTTCTGCGTTTTTGGAAAGATGCAGAATGAGTGCGGCCGAAGCCTTTTTTGAGTGGTGGAGATTAATCTGGAGAAACCGTATCATTGCTTCCAGAGTCGCCTCCACCACGGTGTTGTTGAGGTCCTCCGATTCTGAAGATGTGCCCAAGAGCTCATCTTCTATCTCTGATCGTGTAGAACCTCTAATTGCTTCGTCATCGGTTTCCATTTCCGACAGTGTGTCAGAAGAGGAGACCGACGGCTTGGTAGTCACCTCGGACAGATTGGAGTCGTCGCTATCCAATTCTGGAAGGGATATCGACGCTCCAAGATCCGAGGTTGTGATGTTAGGTATTAAAGGAGGAGGAGGTTGCTTATCAGCATCCAGCTCATCCTTTTTGTACACCCTTAAGTGAATGGACTCGAATCCGAACCGAATCATGCCTTTCGTCTGCGCCAGAGGATTAAGGGATTCCTTATTGATCACAATTAACGCGCATCTATAAGAACACCTTAGTTCCTCCAGTTTCGCGACTTTCCAGTCATGAGTCGGTTTGCTGAGCCGGATGATTTCCAGAATACTTTCTAGAGAGGAGGGTTCGGCTGGAATCCAGGTACGAGTTCGAGGTCTACTAGGAATGTCTTCCTTAGATACGACCCCGAGTTTTGCACCTGGCCAAACCTCTCCTAAACCATCGATGGCCTTGGTGAAGAGATCGAGAAATCTCTGGTTGGAGCAAACGATGAGCTTGACATGGCCTTGGTGCCAGCCAGCGTCGCTTGTGATAGGAGGTGGTCCTGGGTTTTCCCGCATGATGGCCAAGAAGTTGCTCAAGAGCTTCAGCTTGACCAGTATCGCTCCTGTCGATCACCGCGATCACCAATGCAACCTTTAGGACTTCATTGTAAGACCTCAGAGATCTGCTGTTGGATGGCACAGGGGTTGTAGAACTGTGTGTTTTGGGCCTCTTGGAAACCGGTACGGTGTCCTCCAACGATCTCTGGCGCTTAGAGGAGTCTTTTGACGTTTTGGGAGCAGTGGAAGCAGTGGGAAATCCTTCTTTTAGGATGTTTTTAGCCCACTCAACCTTGCTCTTTATTTCCGCACTTCTCTCAACCACCGGAATGGATACGAAGGTTTTGATGATGCGTGAAGCATTTCGGCGTCTTATGTAGAGCGCCTTAGATGGAGCTTGCCGATGCGGCTGAGCTCCAGATTCCTCCTTGGAGGGAAGAGTTTTGGTAGCAGCAACAAGTCCGTGGCCTGCCACAAACTTGCTGCTGCTAGGGGTGGAGGAAGTGATAGGACCATGGCTTGCCACGGTCTTAACACTCCCTGAAGGAGTTTTGGTAGCTGTGACAAGTCCGTGGCCTGCCACAAACTTGCTGCTGCTAGGGGTGGAGGAAGTGATAGGACCGTGGCTTGCCACAGTCGTTGGCTCGTTCCGTTTGCCTTTAGAGGATGGCGCACCATGGCTTGCCACAGTTTGGCCTCCTCTCGGCAATGTAGAAGCCTTGCCGGTAGTCGGTGTAGTCACCGTTCCGTATTGAAGGAGTACCGGCCTCGGTTTTTGTTTTTTGGTTATTTTCCATTAATGGTTCCACGAGTAGGGAAAAAGGGTTGTCCATCTGTACAGAGATCTGCTGTATACAGATAAGGCTAGCTAATCCGGTGGTCGCCAGGTATCCGGATACTCCGTTCGCGACTGAGCTATTTTTGGAGATACTGGGCCCTCAGCCAGGTTGATCTTCAGGACGGGTCGTATAACACCTTGATCCAGCCCAGGGGAATGATGGAGTGCTTTGAGAGTTGGGGAGGGGGGGGAGCATCCTTTGGTTTCAGCACTCGTCTGGAGAATTTCTTCTCGAGATTCATTGACCCTACTCAGCCTCTACAACTCGACAAGTTCGATGCTCGCGGTAGAAGACTTATATTACTATAAAGTGTCCAAAATTTTTTTTAAAAAAAGTGGTTATTTGCAAAGTCCAATCTCAAATTTACATAATTTACGAAGCGGATCTAACAACTTTATTCAAGTGTCGTTATTTCGAACAACTTTATACAAAAACTTCTTCACTGTTGTGTCCTGCAAATTGTTTAGCAGGCTGCCAACCAAATTTTTAAAAAAATCAAAAACTGTCTTCTAACTTATGTAAGTTAATTCCGAATTAAATTTTGAGTGCTTAAAACTAAATTATTAATACTTTATACCCCACTCTTTTGTAACTATTTTATAACTTTTTGTAACTTTCTAAATTTTCGCTATGAAGTGGCATTGCTACTATAACATTTAAAATCAATATGAATGTCACTACTTATTCTTATGATCTATAATGTTATTTCGTAGTTGTGAACTAATATTCTATAAGGAAAAAAGAATAAAGAATAAATAATAATAAAAATAAAATAAGGTTATTTCTTAAAAAATCTGCATAATTTGCACCATTAAGTGGTGAGGGCATTTTCCAAGGTTCGATCTTAACAAAAAACTAAAGTTTTTAAAAAAGTTTAGTTTTCGACCACAATTTTCTGATAGAAATTTTAAATGTTTTCAAGACAACAAAATTTTTATTTTAATAAAATACCGTATGCAACGCTGACCGTGGGAAAGCCTGTATACATAATAGGAACATACCATGCATCCTCCGGCAGAGTATACGCCGGAGAGTATTCACCTTGGATTAGGGATTTTTTCTAAGAAGCTCACTCCTCCCAATGCTCACTTTAACAGGAAGTTATGTTGCATGTTTCCAGGTTCCCAAAGGAGTAGTTTTGAGAGTGTTAAAAAAAAAACAAAAATGAAAACATTGACAGAATATCTGCAACTAGGGATGTAGCAAATGAAACAATCTTCTCTGGCTGAGTATCACTTTAATACTGAAGTCTTTAAACGGTTTACAATATAACAATTAGTCTTATACTGTATAACTATAATTGGTCTTATACTATAGTCTTATATTATGATTGTGGTATACTATGTCTTCTATACCTCCCCCTTTTATTTTTTATTTTTTTTTACAAGTCTTAAATAATTCTAAATAATAAAAGATATAAATTCATAATTTTAATAAGGTACAAAATAAAAAATAACAAAGATAGGTAAATATAATAAAAATATTTCAGTTTCTCTTATCTATTTTTCCACTTCTAGCATAGTTTTAAGATTGTCTGCCACTGAAATTTCTTTATGACTTTTACTCCGACTCAGGCCTTGACCTTAAGAATATGCTATTCCTTCTATAAACATTTTTGTTACTATCTTCAACTAAGTAAGAGCGAGGTGTATTACTCGTACATACATTCAAAATTTTTCCTGGAGTCCACCTATTGTCTTTTTGAATATAAATTTTTTGATCTTTGTAAAATGGTTTTCTAGTTTTCGAGTTTTTGTTGTAGTATTTTGCATATTGTTCAGTTTTATTTTTAAATTGTTCCTGTATACTTTCATTTATAAGTGGTCTTAGCATATTATCTCTTATTGGAAGTTTTGTTCGTAGCCGACGATTATATAAAAGTTGAGATGGAGAATATGTCATGTCTTTAACAGGAGAGCTGCGATACTCAAGTAATGCTGTGCAAAATTCCTCATGAGAACAGTTTTTCTTAAGCATTGATTTTACAATTCCTACTGCTCTTTCTGCTAAGGCGTTACCTTTTGCGTATCCGGGGCTACGAGTTCTTAACTGAACTTGCCATCTTTGTAAGAAATTCTTTAGTTCACGTGCCGGAAATGGGTTGTTATCGACGATAATTATTTTTGGTACTCCTAGTCCTGCAAATAATTCAAACCAATGCCTTTTAACCTCTGCGGCTGTTTTGTTCTTTAGTTTACGGACATCAATCCATTTTGAAAAATAATCAATTGTAACTAAATAGCTGTTATTTTCAAACTCAGCTATATCGCATGCAATTTTTTCCCATGGAAGCGCGGGTATTTCTTGAACTATCATTGGTTCTTTCTGGTTTTTATTTTGATATATTTGGCACAATGGGCAATTTATTATAACATTTTCTATGTCCATATCCATTCCTATCCAAAAAAGAAGTTCCTTTGCTCGTTTTTTTGTTTTTGTTATGCCAAAATGACCTTCGTGAAGAAGGCGTAAAATTTTCAGTTTTAATTTTGAGGGAATTATTATTCGATTTTCATAAAACACAATTCCTTCATCTGTATGTATAAAATCTTTTATTTTGTAGTATGGTTTTACTTCATCACTGCATTTTTCTTTTCTTAACGGCCATCCTTCTTGGCAGTATTTTATTACATTGCTTAGCGCTTTATCATTAGCAGTTTCTGAAACCAATTCTCTTTTTGATCCTTCCGTCACATCAATGCTTAACACAGTTTCCATTATTTTTCTCTCTTCCATAGCTTCTTCAGTTTTTAAAAAATGCCTTGAGAGACAATCGGCAACATGCATGTATTTTCCAGGGACCCATTCCAAATTTAAATCATATTTCCACAGTTTCATTAACATGCGTTGCAATTTACCTGATGGAACCTTTTTTAATTAATGTCGCTAGTGGGTTATGATCGTTTTGTATCGTAATAGTTTGTCCATATATCCAATGGTGAAACTTATTCACCGCAAACAGAATTGATAATAGTTCGTTTTCTATCTGAGCATATCTCTTTTCCCGTTCAGATAACGCTCTGCTAGCAAATGAAACGATGTATCAGACAGCAGCCTATTCCATCTTGGCTTGAGTCGCACTGAATTAAAATTTCAGTTCCGGGATCAAACGGTGCAAGTGCCGTTGCCTTGCAAATTTCTTTTTTAATATTACTCGTATCTACTACAGCTGTATGTGATTCTGTCCATATAAATTGTGAGCCTTTTTTTAAAAATGCTCTTAATGGTGCACTCAACTCGGCCATATTAGGTACAAACTGTCTTACATAATTTATCATTACTAAAAATTTTTGAATTTCAACCTTGCTCTTCGGTGTTTCTAAGTTATTTATGCTTTCTATCCTGTCTTTATCAATTTCAATTCCATTTCCCGTAAATACCAGACCTAGATATTTAACTTTTTCTACGCAGTATTGAAATTTAGAGGGATTAAATTTAATATTTCTTTCTCTAGCTCTATCCAAAACATTTCTCAAATTCTTATCGCGTTCCTTCTTTATTGCCCCCATTATTAAAATATCATCTATGTAGATCATCACACCTGGTAGATCTCCAAAATTTTGTGTATTCATGCGTTGAAAAACCTCTGGGCCTGTTGCGATCCCGAAAGGCAAACGGTTAAACTGAAAATTTCCATATGGAGTCGCAAATGTGCAAAGCTCAGCTGAAGACTCGTCCAATTTTACATGCCAAAAACCATTCTTGATATCAATTACGCTAAAGAATTTGGCATTTCCAATCCTTGCTGTAATGTCTTCAACCGTTGGAAGAAGAAATTTTTCCTTTTTTATGTATTTGTTTAGGGCCATAGGATCTAGGCAAATCCTTATAGCGCCATCTGCTTTCTTTACTATGACTATATTTGAGACCCAATTTCTAGGGGTTGATACCGGTGATATGATCTGTAATTCAACCAACTCATTCAGCTTGTGTTTTAACTGATCGCACAGTTTTATTGGTACTCTTCTTGGTGTTTTAATGCTACCTTGTGCACCCTCAACTAATTTAATCTTATGAACCGTTGGAAAACATACTATCCCCGTAAAAGTTTCTTTAAATTCATTTAAAATTGTTTCCTTACTATCTACGAGTATTTCTGTTTTTGTTATTGCGTTAACCCGTTGTATTATCTTTAAATTAAGGCATGCCTTTAATCCTAATATTGATATATATTTTTCACGAACTATAATAAAATCTTCAACACTTACTCTGTTTTCAAACATGCAAACCATTTTACAAGATCCGAGTGGGTATATTTTTTCTCCTCCATATGCTTCCAGAACTACTGTTGTTGAATTCATAACCTCATGCTCTTTTATTCTATCAAATACTTCTTTAGAAATTATATTAGAGTCAGAACCTGAGTCGAGCTTAAAATTGACATAACTATTCATCACTCTTATACGTTCTATCCATCTGGAATTCAAAATATTAATTTTATCTGAATAGATTGAAAAAACAAAACGTTCTACATCATCACCTTCCTGATTAACAGAGTATACATTTTTAATTTTTTGCATCTTACACGCTATCGCAATATGATTCTTCTTGTTGCACACCTGACATTTTTTCCCAAATGCTGGACAAAACCCTTTTTTATGCGAAGATTTGCAGTATGAACAATTTTTTACGTAACTTGAACTACTGTAATTTTCTCGTGCTGCCTTTTGCTGCCATCTTGGATTCCTTTGTTCCCCTCTGTTATACTCGTACCGACCTCACTGATTTTGGTTGCTGTTTTGCGTGTGGTATTTTCCACATTTGTCTCGTTCTCTCACTTCCCACACCTTTGCATGGCCCTCTTCCTTCTCTCTTACTGCATTTTTATCCGCTAGCCTCACCATCATTACCGCTTTTTCATAATCGACATCATCTGATTTTAATAACTTTTCCCGCACATTTCCGTCTGCTATTCCCATCACAATCTTATCTCTTAACATTTCGCTTTCCTCTTTAAATTTGCATGCCTTTACTAGTTTTCTTATGTCAATTAAGAAATCTTCAAAAGTTTCTCCAATGCTCTGCTTTCGTTTGTAGAATACATATCTATCGTAGACAGTATTCGATTTTGACGCACAGTACTTGTCAAACGAGATTTAAGCACTTTTTCATAATTTCTTAAGTCTTCACACGTGAGGTCAAAAGTTTTAAATGTTTTCCTTGCTTCATCTCCAATTTGATTTAAAAAAACCGCAATTTTCTTTTGATCTGCTTCATTTTCTAGCTGGTCTAGAAATATTTCAAAATTGTCTTTAAAATTTTGCCAGTTGTCGGCTGGGTTAGATGTCAAATCCAAATCATCCAATTTCTTCACAAAATCCATTTTAATTAAGCTTACTGAAGTCTTCTCTTTTATTGTCCCTGCTACACCACTTTCGCTTTTACAACGAGAACGTGTAATCATAACTTAATTTGATCTCAGACCGACTGCGCCATGTAGCAAATGAAACAATCTTCTCTGGCTGAGTATCACTTTAATACTGAAGTCTTTAAACGGTTTACAATATAACAATTAGTCTTCTACTGTATAACTATAATTGGTCTTATACTATAGTCTTATATTATGATTGTGGTATACTATGTCTTCTATAAGGGAAACCTTTGGCGTATGCGGCACGTGTATTTAT
>CASBSA010000038.1:0-14886 GCA_949129095.1 Volucella bombylans
TTAACATTAATCTTGGAGCAGTCGTCTTTCTCTTCTGTGAGTTCTGCCCTAATCGGAATTGCCATTAGTCAGTCAGTCGTGTTTAACTAAATCGCATGCCTAAATTAGCTTGATATAGAAATCAGAATTCAAACATGCATACTCAGCGCAAATAGCATTCCGAAGTAGACGTCGCAATTTTTAAAACATTCTCTTTACTGGCCCACTCCACTACATTTCTTGGATGACAATTAAAGTAGCCTTTTAGAATTTCACTACCTACACTGAGTACAGGATTACCTCGTCTGTTTAGGGCTCCCATTTTCCTTCCTACGCTTACAGTGAAATCATTTTTATCCGCAACTTTCTTTCTTTTTGTCACAAGATTTTCTGCTTCACATATACAAAGAAAGCATTTCTTACTCACCGTACCTACGATTGTTATTTTCGAAAGACTTCTTGTTATAACTTCTTAAGTGCAATATAAACCCACGGGTATATCCAACGACATAACATTTAATGGATAGGGCCAATGCCTTACCCAGGTCGTGACTCTACGTAAAAGTTCACTTAGACGAATAATGTGGGTGCCGATCGCTCATATGGAGTATCCACTTTTCTTATATGATCGGTGCTACTTCACTGAAATATAACTATCTATAAAAAGGTGATATCACTATTTTTCCCTATAAAAATCGCCAAAGTGCTATAAACAAAATATGTCCCTTGGGTGAATGGTTTACGACATACCACGTTGCATTGTATCTATAGGTTATAATGACTAAGTTTGTTGCTATGACACTCGTTGGACACATGCTATCGATAGCATATATGTCCCATATTGCTGAAAACTCTGGAACATGTATTCGCCTACTTTTGTAAAATATTATTTCATTTAACAAACGACGTATGGGAGAGAGTTGGTCTTTCTTTAGACATATAAACTCTTGGCAAAAATCCATAATTCCAGCCAATGGTATTTTTAGAACTTATTTGATGAGTCTGGGGAAAACACCTACGTATCAAGTTGTATTCAAATAGATAGAGAAATATTTGAGCACCAGCTTACTCACCCCAGAAAGCCCCCTCATGGGGATCTTTTCGAGCAGGTGAAAAACATTATTTGTAAAGACGAATCTTCTCATCTCTACCCCTACTGACCTATTGCACTTATTTCCTTTTCCACCAAAATCATGAGAACGCTGATAAACTAACAGCTCATGAAATCTCGAAATACGGAAACTATGACAGACAATACGTGATTTTCTTTGATGACTTAATAGTGCGCCTTACCGAAAAATGGAACCAAAATCTACACCAACCTGGCATTTCACTCGATATTTCAAAAGTATTTGGGAATATACTAGGTGGAGTGAAAAGTAACCTCCTTGACCGCCAGAATGCGCTGCTACTGCAAAAAAGATTATGGTGCCTTGAAGTCCGTTCATAATGAGCAGGCATGACAAATTTCAGTGCGACACTGTCTTTAGTTTTGTTTTGACACCTGATAGTTGTTGACGTGTTTGGCATCATGTTGAGTAATGGACAGAAACGATTTTCGTTCTCTCATAAAACATTATTTTTTGAGAGGCAAAACGACGAAGGAAACAAAAGAAAAGTTGGATAAACATTATGGGGCTAATACTCCGTCAGATTACACCGTCAAATATTGGTTTCGAGAGTTACGTGGTGGCCGCAACTTCACTACCGATCAAGTTCACAGCGGCAGGCCCTCCGATGCAGTTACAGAGGAAAATGTCAAAAAAAGACATGAAATGGTGTTGACTGAACGGAGTGAATGTGCGCGAGCTAGCGGATACCACAAAGATTAGTATTGATCGCACACGCTATATTTTGGGCAATATTCTGCATATGAAAAAGTTTTCCTGCCGCTGGGTGCTGCGCATGCTCACTTCTGACCAAAAACACGAACGCGAGAGCACTTTGAAAAAGTGTTTGGACTTGCTGATGCGAAATCGGGCGGACTTTTGGCGTTGATTGGTAACTGATGATGAAACTTGGATCCACTATTACACATCAGAGAACAGAATGAGTGCCCCGCAATGGACTGAAGCCGGCACGAGTGCTCCGAAGCGACCGAGGGAGGCTCGATGGGTTGGAAAGTTTATGGCATCGGTTTTCTGGGATTGTCTTGGCATACTCTTTGTGGACTACCTCGAAAAAGGAAAAACCATCAACACCGAGTATTATTGTGCATTAATGGAGCGATTGAAGGCCGAAATCGCTGCAAAATGGCCTCACATGAAGCGAAAAATAATTTTGTTTTTGCAAGACAATGCGCCGGCGCACAAGAGCATCGCAACCACGGCTAAAATCAATGACTTACGGCTCCAATTGCTGTCGCATCCACCGTATTCGCCCGATTTGGCTCCCTCGGACTAGATTAGATATTATCTTTCAGAACGTTCAATTCAAATTTTCTTGAACTGTTTCAAGTCTGACACCCTCAAAATAATTGGTGTGCCTCAGGGCTACGTTCTGTGCCCGACACTTCCTTTCTATTATCTGCCACCTTGTATCCAATATATTCCTACGCTGCTTTTCATTACAGCTGACTTACAACTTAAAATCGTACGAGGGAGCTTATTGGTTATGGTATGATAATATTGTACATCGAATTAACACCCTTGAACACCGACGTAACGCATTGGAATTGCAAGCAGCATTTCGCACCTTCAAACTTTCATTTTACCCTCAAGTAGACTTTCGGACATACATACTCTGAAATATCGTGATACTTTCCTAAGCAGTAAAAAACGCTTATGAAAGGCCCCACCGAGCTCTTTATTTCGTAGTCATTATAACCTGCAAACTTTCTTTCTTACCTCCCTAATTTGCCTTCTCCACGCTGTGTGTGTGCGAACATTTCAAGGGTACACTAAATCCCTTGAGCACATGCAAATTATAAAAAAAAAACCCAATGACATTATATCGATTATGTGTAGGGTTGCATACGGTTTATGCTTTAACGCAAAGTTACACGTTAGAACTTTATAAGCATCAAATAGAGAGTCAACCAACATAAACCATAAGAGCGGCAAAAGGGTGCAGTCTTATGTTTGAAGGTTGACTGATTATGTCATTTCACGTTCTGTGGTTTTCTAAGGGTTAGCAATTTTGATTTCCATTCGGTTTTACATGAAACTTGAGAATGGAGAAGGGCGCTACCTTGGAGATTTTTCCAGATACATATCTTTTAAATCTTTACTGCATTCCTGTCCTTGTGGACACCTACGATATTTGTAGTTTGTGTGGCAGTTCATTATGGACATTCACTGCAAGCACCGTCAACACAATGAATGCCTGAAGTCTTCTTCTTACATTTAGATCTGTTCAAAACAGAGATATCTACGGCTATTAAAGATTGATCAGTCGGACCTATATTTATCTATTTGTCTTTACAGTCGCTGCTAAGTGAATGTTATTTGAACACTTGTGCTTTCGACTACGCTCCTACGCCAGCCCAATTTACTTAACGTTTCGTAGAGAAAGCTACAGGAATCTGAATATATATCAATTCGTATGTATTCGCTTAAATTAGCGTTTTTGAAAAAAATATGCCGGTTGGGCCCTCCAAAATCCTTACCTCGTCCGCATTCGAGAAAACCATATTCGTTGTTGAAGAACATAAATATTTCGTTTGCCATCATCATCAATACAATACAAAATATCGTCGAAAGGTAAGATTTTCTAATGAAATGTAAACCAATTGTCAAGCATCTTAATATGTATAACATCACTTTTTATGATCAGAATATCCAATACATTGTATGCCTGTAAGAAAGCTTGAATTTGATTTATTAGGAAATAAATTTTCATTCTATATTGTGTAGAGTAGAGTGAAGTAGGAACCCTATTCTTCACAAGTATCATAGAAATTCAATGCGACAAAATTTCCCTACCTACTTCAAATCCAACAGATTAAATTGGACGGGGATTACGAAGAAAAAAAAAGACACAATAAAAAATCGAAGCACTCGTAAAATTCATTTGATTCCATGTCACGTTTTAGGCAGAGCTTTGTTGAATTCGACGCTAGCCCTAGAAACGTAGGCACTTCTAAACGCAATTGGGAATTGAATTGAAACTTTACAAAGTTGGCATTTACTTTGAAAACTCCCACATATCCAACCAGTCTGCTTCAATTTCGATGGAGTGGAAAACAGCAATTCCCCAGATAAATTTGTGAACTTAAGATTGCTGGATTAACTCGTCCTCCTCCCCATACAGATACAAATGTGTATATGAGGAAATTCTTTTGTAATCAATCATCGATCCAAGTGTCTTACGAGTATTGTTTTTCTTTTACTCTTTATTTTTATACTAAGGGATTACTATAGCTTTAACTAAACACGTACATTTCGATTATTTTATTTCTATCTTTTCAGTTTCTGCTAGCGTTGTAGTCCACGTGATAAATGGTGAACATCCAGCCGCAATGCAACATGGTAACAGCAGTGCCAATAGCCTTTCCACATCTCTTCATCCTTCGTATCGGGTATCCAAACTGTATCTCAGCCTAGCATCGAATAGAAAAATCTATTCTCTCTTGACAATTATCTGGCAACTTATGCAATTAAAGACTTTCGTAATTTTAACTGGATTCTCCCTAATTATCTCAACAAGATACTACAGAAATTGTCTATCTGTCAGATGACTATAAGTCCAGATAAATTTTTATAATAAATGTGTTGTGTATTATTTAAAATAAAAAAGAAAAGAGAAATATATATAAATAAAACAATTATATAACATAATATAATACAGTTGGATATAGAATAAAATTCTAATATTTTTATTTTATTTTTTTAATCTTTTAATCCTTTTGTATATAGTTATGTAATAAAGAAAAATTAACAAAACCAAAGAAAAAAACAAACAGAAAATCGGAAATCCCGTGTAAAATAAAATTTTATTTGTGTGTCATTGTATATTTACGTGAGTTTACAATAAAAGGAATAAAACAAAAAAACCAAAGAACAAAAGTTTATTTAAAATATAATGCAAATTCAAAAATGAAATGATAAATAAAGCATTTAAGAAAAACAAATTGAATGTTAAATAGATTTTTTCTTTTATTTATGTTTTTAATATGGGGACGGGAAAAGGACATGGTCAAACAACCAACAGGAAATCAAATATAGAAACCGAAACTATTGACACGAATCAAATATCCTGAAGCAGAAGTGTGCTAGCAATGCCAAGGGCCATCAGTATATACGAGTAGACAATTTGATTACTTAAATTGGCCATACAGATTCGATGGGAGAACTTAAATGCAAATATACTCATTTGGGTATATTATTTTAGGGTTAGTGCTTTAATGTTTATAAAAAATTGTGATGACTTTACGACAATATTTAAACATTAAATTAAAATCTCTTACACAGTGCTTCTCTTTATTGCAGGGCAATAAAGAGTTTTTCATTAAATGGACCCGATTTTTCCAATGGGGAAAATATCTGTGTTCCACATTCTCTACGATTTAATCCTGGTAAGGTAAATGCTTCAGTAATGTTTACACATTATCCAAATGTTTTATCTACGACTTCGTTACATGACGTTATGTCTGCCCCGACAATTCAGTCGTTTGTAAAAGATTTGAATTGTGAGTGGGACAGCGAAACGCGAGAAGCAAAGAGTATGCTATACGCAAGTCGGTAATACAAGACCGCAATCAATCGAGTACTCGATGTTCTTAAGAGCTGGTTATCTCTCGGTCGTTCATGTAGCGCATTTTGCGAAAATTCGCAAGTGTAGGTCCGTAAAAGATCTTGTTGTCCAAACAGCCAGTGTGAATGTCGAACTTTCGCCGATTGGGCCCTTCTGGAAAGCCCGGAATTTCACCCAAAAATCATCCACAGATAAGATATAGATTTCTGGTAAAATGACTTTTGTAATGAGCAACACTGCCGCATTTGGTCAGGACCTATCATCACGTGTGCAGTGGCATAAACACCGCAGAGGTCAACACAGGCCAAACTCAACAAACTACAGAGACCAGCTTGTGTTTGAGCAACTGGTGCAGTGAAAACCGCAACAACAGCTGCGCTTGAAGTTATCCTAAACACCCCACCACTTCATCAGGAACTCATGAAAGAAGCAATGGTAAATGCCTATCACATCATCACAGAAGATGAATCAAATTCCAAACTAGTTCATGCTGTAGTTCCTCATAAATTAAAAAAAAAAAAAAAAAAAAACTACTAGGAATACACTTAATAGACAAATGTCTACCACGATTTAACTTTCGGCACAACTTTGAGGTTACATTTCCAGGCCATCTTAACTGGAAACAGGAAAAATAAACATGTGCCAAGGACTCACATGTTTGGTACAAAGACGGATCCAAAACAAATGAAGGAGTTGGAGCCGGAGTATGCAATAGAACTTTGCATTCGAGAGAATCTAAACAGACATATATCAAGCAAAAACATTTATATTCTCTCCGACAGCAGAGGAGCCCTACTTGCAATTAACGCCTTTGAAATAAAATCAAAACTGATTTGGGATTGCCCTCAACTCCTGCAGCTACTGGCCACCACAGATAGAGTTCATCGGATTTGGGTACCAGGACACAGCGGCATAAAGGCAATGAAAAATCAAACGAACTAGGCGGGAAAAGGAAAAAGGAGATATTAAAACCTGGCTAGAGGAAAATAAGCTTCATTTCTAGAGGGAAACCGAAGGAAACAGAGAAGCCAAAAAACTTTATGCTACAAAAAAACAAAACTCCTACTACAAACAAGTAGAAGTCAGATTCGAGTGACCATAGGTTTTCTCAAAGGACGTTGCCGCGTCAAAAAACAGCTGATGACCAAGGGAATAGCATAAGACCATACGTGGACACAGCAGAATACATACTATGTGACTGCAATGGTTTAATCAAAACACGTCAAGGTTACCTAGGTAAACTCCACCTTGAAGCGGCGGACATAGCTGCCAGCTCACCCAAAGACATAGCGCCTTCCTAACAAATGGCGGCGTCATGAATGGGCTCTACATGCAGGATATCACAATAGGCCCACCTGTGGCCGCAGTGATCTGGGATTCCTTATACCACCTCAGTCTACAATCTAATCTAATCTAATTTTGGTCAAGCTAAGTCAAGCAGATATCAAAATCGACTTATTAAAAATGAAATTCGACGTACATCTACAATATTCGCCAGAAATGGCCCTGTCCATTGGCTGTCCTGATAGCCGCACATTAACACCCCTTTTCGGCTTCACTAAGTATCTTGTCTATGACAAAAAAAAAGAAACTTCAAACGACATGAAGGCAAATGTTCGATGAAAAATTATGGAGAGTGCATCCACTCTCGCAAGTGGTTCCGTGGAAGACATTTGAATGATGTCATATTTCGTTAACAAAGATATCAATCATATTTCGATCCAAAATAAAACTTTGTTGGCACCTTAGACACACGTCTTTTTATTCAAGAAAAACTAATTTGAGTCGATCTAATGCAAAACCCCTAAAGAATTAAATTGATTATAAAAATTCAGGCTTTGACCCAGAATTCAGAATGATCAGGAGGAAGTCGGTTGCTTATTTTCCTATATACCTACCCAACAATTTATGTTGAACCTGTGTTAAAATGCTCGCCCTGCCCTTGTCTGGGGGTTACCTTCTGGGCAGAGGTGTCATTTGTGGAAAGCAGTAACTTGGGTTCTCGTGAATTGGGATTTGCCCGGCCATAAAATCGAACTTTTAATGTTTTCATTCACAAAAATGTAATTGCAGAACCCCAAACGCTCTTGGTGTCACCGGAGTGTACCAGTGTGTAACGGTGTGTGAAATGGATTCATTCCTTACAGAAATTTCCAGGCATAAGTTTTGCTTAGAATGTGATGACTGCTTGCTTTTCTGGGACTGATACTTGGATGATTTCTCTAAAACAATGTCTATCTCGGAAATTTTTTCACCCTACGAGCCTTGATTCTCCTTCAACTTTGTAAATGTCCTGATGAATGTCCTTCCAGATACGTTTATTGTGCTAAAATTTGCCGCAACCAGTTGGACTATTTTTCTCCTTCTTTACACATCTATCATTACATTCTTACTATTGTAACTACCTTGTCTTTAAAGCTGTTGTTATTTAAAAATCCTCTGATGGGTGATGGGAAATCAGAGACACATCAGATATTTTGTTGCACTTCGCCAGTACCTTGACAGAGCAACAAAAATAAGTACGACAGACGGACTGTTACACCCGCTGAGCAGATAAAGGAAGTAGACATCAAAATTTGTTGTTGTTTGGAGGGCTCATCACAAAGTAGGTTCCTGATTCTTGTGTGGTTCTGAATCTTCCATTTGATAGTCTCCAGCGTTAAATAGAATCACGACCCACTCCTGACTTATTCCTAGCCATTTCACTTTTTCGAACTACCAGTAGTACATTTTACATCCGTTGTCACTTTCGAAAAACGTATTGGCGGAAGTATTGTGGATTATTCTTACCCCGCACTTCCGTCTTAACTCTCCGCGGAGGTAACAAATAGAGCTTGGAACCCTCTTAAAACATGACAGAAAGTCAAACTTTGGCAAGGAAAATACGCCACGGGTCATTTAGAACCCTCTACCAACACCAAACACAGAAAATAAAACAAAAACTGTAACCTCATATAAAAGAAAACAATATTGTATAAGCAAAACCGCAACATTGTATTAAAAACAAATACCGGATATGTGAAGAATGAGACGCTATCCATTAGTGCATTTCCCCAAAACTGACTGTGAAGTATACCGAGTCTAAGTTATAATAGTTAGCTATCGACATTTATTTTAAAGGTTTCTGACCTGAATCCTTCACTGCCAAGGGGGGTACATTTTATTTTATTTTTTATCTGTGGAGCCACTAGAAACTGTTGTTTGGAACGAATGAATGTGTGTGTGGATAGCCAATGATCCGATTGAACATAGCGGGAAAAGGGTGAAAGCTTCCTGTTAATTAGCGAGTGTCTTAAAAGGAATAATAGGCCAGTGAAAATGAAAGAAATTAATAGAATAGAGAGGCGAAAAACCAAAAAAAAAAATAAAGGAAGGGATGGAAGCCAAATTGAATGAGGAAGCTGTATTGGATTTGAAGTTATTAGCCAGGGAAGTCACAATTATATACGACTGAAGAAAAAATTACTTAGTACAATATCATTTATTTTAATTTTTTTGTTTTGGCTAAAGGATGTGTCTCCAAGAAAGTTTGTGACACGCGATTCCTCCGCTGTTGTTCTAAAATGAGCCTCGAAAGTGATAGTGACTCATTTTATAGTAATTGTCTGTTTTTTTCATGTTTCATTATCCTTTTGAATGGATTGATTTCTTGACACTTTCGACTCGCCAAAAATAAGGACAAAAAAAAAACAGACTCATTGCAATCCTTTTTGAACTTGTTCTCTTCTTACGACGGTTATTTCACTTTGTAAACATTCGAGTGTTGTAACGTTTTGCAATTCCTTACTTAAGAAAGACTAATGACACCCACAGACAATTTTCAGAGTACTTCCTTTAGGTCTCATACTATCGACCTTGCAGTTAGTGCGATCTCACCCCAGCTGAATATCCGAAAGGGGGAGTATTGGACACTGGAATCGGTGCTGGCTGCAAAGTGTTGATTCTTTTTGATTCAATTGACATCTTGGACCATCGTCAGAAACACCACCTAAATGGTTCGGCTTTGCTTTTTTTTCTGAAATTCCATCCAACAGCGAAGAATATCTAATGTTGGTGTTCTATCCATTCCGCTAAACAGAGCAGAGTCTTGAAAACTATAGGCTCGAGAAGAAAGGGTTGCAAAAAGAAGGTGGCAGGATTAGGATTTAAATTTCGAATTGTTTTCATACCATTAGGCGGAAGAGCGTTTCTCGTACTGTTGCTCGTCAAAGATTTTGTTCGCAGTGAAATATCAGTCCATGGCATAATTGAACTTTATTTTTTTGAAAGTTGTCGAATGCAAACCATTACTGTAGACGGTAATTCTTATCGACACATGATAAATTATTTTCTTCTAAGACTAAGAGAACATCCTTCTTTCACAACACACACATGGTGTCAGCAAGATGGCGCCACGCCTCATATTGCTAGACACACTATGGCTCTTCTACGCAATTTTTTGAAAGATCTCTTGGTCACCAACATCTCACTCTCATGGACTTTTTCTGTTGTGTACCTACAGAGTAAACTTTATTTATCAAATCCAGCAAATATTCCGGAAGGAGAATATTGTTGGAGAAATAAACAACATTCTACCATCGTTCTCCAGCGCGTTGCGCGAAAACAGGTCGACACATTCCAGGAGTGTGGAGTGAGGACGCGATGGATTAATTTTTCAAAACTAAAATCCGTAATCCTGTTCCTTAAAGCACAGGTTTCATAAAATTGATATACAGTTAATGCTGATTACGTGTATGATTTAAATTATATTTTCAATATTCGTCGTTCGCCTTGCTTGACGGTTATGATGGGGGTAGAATATTCAAAAATATCTTTTGCTTTTCCTGCACACACCAGAAATATGAAAAGAAAAATTATTGCTCAAAAATATTCTTCATGTTTGATTTATGGATTCGACAGGCAAAAGCTGATGTGACCGTAACCCCATTATCTTAAGAAACTATTTCCTTTTTGAAAATTGATTTTTGCTTCCTACGCCTTTTTTGTTCGAAGCATAAATTATTGTATATCTCCAATATCACAGGTTTTAGGTCTCGAATGATTTTCCTGCTTTGATACCATTTAATTTTTTTTTATAAGGTCGCTATTAAATTTGTTCTTGAAGTTTAAGATTATTTTAAATGGGCGTTTACTTGTGCACCTTCCGCTCTTGTCGGATTGTAATACGAAGTAAGGCCCAGAAATCCTCCTAGTTCCTGCATATTTTCAGTAGGTTTTGTCTTTTGGTTGGCTTCTACCTTTTTCGGGCCCTGACTGATGCTTTCCCTTGTAATCAAGTAGCCTAGGAATTCGGTTTTTTCTTTAAATTCCATCTCATCTAGATTAACCCTGAAATTAGCCTTTTCCAATCTGTTAAATACCATGTCCTCTTCAGTTTTCCCGAAAATGGTAATGTCATCAATATATTCAGAGCAAATACGTACATCGGTACGTATTCATTGAGGACATAGTCTATCATTCTCTGAGATATCGTAGGCTCGTGTCTTAACCCGAATGATAATCCTAAGAATTAAAATTTTCCGTTGAGTGTAGAGAAAGCTGTTTATGGTATATCAGGTTCATTCATTCTTATCTGGTGGAAACCAGATGTCAGGTTCAAGGTGGTAAAATATTTAGCTTTGCCCAAGCTTGTTAATGTATTTGAAATGTCAGGGATTGGTTAAGTGTCAGAAACTGTGACTGCATTAAGCCTCTTGAAATTAATAACTAGGCGGTAGCCATCTAATTTTTTTTTTTGAACGACTCATACATGTGAGTTGTTTTTCAGTTTCAGTTTTGAATGCATTTTATTTACTTAATCACTAACTCTTACATACTAACAAAAAATGCTTAAATGCTAGCTTACAATTACTTAACAATCTTATACTAACTTACTGGCCCCACACAGGCACTCTAAGCTAATCTAAATTCTTATATCTATGTCTTTCGACTTCATTTACATTTTATTTATAAATGTTTATTTTGTGTACTTAGGGCTAAGAAAAAATTTATAACAAAAAACTTAGCATATGGACATTTTATTATTTTTTATAAAAGCTTAGTATCTAACTTAAAATAAACCTTAGCCTACCTAACCTAAATGCACAATACACACATAAACACACATAGACATTATACACGATCATATACATATATCAGTATACAACATGTGAGTTGTATGAGCTTCTTGATGGTCTAATAATTCTATCATCAAGTAGATTCCTAATTTGACTATTTACTTCTTCCCACATGTTTCCTGGATAAGGATATGGTTTAGAGTATATTTGCTCGTCTGTTGTAGTTCTCATGATAGTATCTACTAATTCCCTACGTTCTACTCACTCCGTGGCATAGGATATTCTGTTTCACTTGACAACCCTCGATATCTTCAGCAGGCAAGTAGCAGTGATTGCAGCTATTCGTTTTAAAGCGACTACTTAGTGGACAAATAATTTGTTTGACCTCGTAAATATTGTTAATATATTAAAACTCCTCATCATACCTGAGTTTATTGTTATTGTTTGACAATAACTTCCCTGTTAGCTTCCCCTCTAGGTCCTTCTGGAAGGAAAAGGCTTTCATGAAGGACAAGTCAATCCGCTTTTACACAGATAGATCTAAAACCCATTACGGGGTTGTTGGCGGTGTTTTCTCAGATAAGCTAAATCGAAGCCTCTCTTTCTATCTTCCAAATCACTGTAGCGTGTTCCAAGCGGAAATTTTGGCGATTAAATAAGCTCTGTCCTGGCTAAAAAACGACGTAATACCTGCAAAGGATGTCCGCATCTTTTCGTCAGGCAGCTATCAAGCCCCTGGACCCAGACGAGGAGGAAGAGGAGACAATCCTCTACCAACTCTGTACACGTCCAGCTTTCTTCCAGAGAAGGAAACTTCACTTAGGAGCTTTCTTCTACAATGTCTTAAACGATCTAAATGATTTAGACATGAACAGTCTCCTACGCATCATCGTAATCTCAAACTGGTTCCATGAGTAAGAGGATCATAGATCCATCACAATGGGCCAATATGCCTAAGTGGGTTAGTCTTTTCAGTAACCACTTTTACCTACCTATCTACTAATTCCGCTTCTTTGATGGGGCCAAATACTTCGCTGTATTTTTCTAGTAAATTTGGAATTTTTTGTCTTAGAATTCTTTTCTAAATAATCATCTCTAATTTCCAAGCTATTAACCTGAATAGATTCCTTTGATTTAAGTTTTATTTTGGATCCTGGGTCGATCGTTATGGTATTATTTGTTCGATATATTATGGCTCCTAACTCTCGAAGAGTACCATCGCCAATAATACCGTCAAATGATGTCAGACCCGGAAGGATGAACAAATTTATAACTGAGTCGATGCCAATAAAAACGAATCGGATTTTAAAACCTTTTCTGTTGGTAAAGAGTTGGATCCTAATTTATTTTAAACAAAATTCTTGTTTGTCCATGTCAGCGAAAAATATCAAGACCCTGCCGTCATTGGTTTTATATTCTAAGTAAGGCTTGTTAAAGAGGCATCCGTCATAAAAATTTGCTTGTTAGACTTCCTCTCCAGGAATATCATTAATTTCGATCTCGTAATTGAATCTCTGCTGATACACTTCGCATGATTCAGTATTTTCGTCATCAGCATACATTTATAAATTATATATTCTCTGTTGCTTATGGGGGAGGGTTAAAGATTCATTTTCTCTATCCCTATATTGAACTTATGAACCGTACGAGAATATACGTCACTTTCTAGCGTATAAGCAAGAGAAATCCGACTCAGTTTGCTATGAGGGAAAAACTAAAAACAACGTCATAGTTTCCATACAGCAGGAGGGTCTCCCAACTGACCTTACAAGTCTAAGGAACTTATATGTATATAAAGTTCCACGAGATTTTCAATACGTCTCCCAAAAAGGCTCAGACGACCGTGCTGCTTTCGGTAACAATGTTCACGCAAAAAGGATCTCACACCTTCAACGAAGCAGAGCTGACAACGACAAATTTTTCGTCCCTAACGTGCTACCATTGCCAGTGCCTCAACAATCCACTCCTACGCCCTCTCGAAATATTTTTCGAGAGAATAATAAGAATTATTCTCCCCTAGTTTCAATGTTTTTCGAGACGACGATCTTACCCGTCCAAAAAATGATTCTCCTTGTCTAGATGTCCTACTAGTCGCCCAGATTGACCTAACCTTTTCTTCAATCGCTGTTTCTATTTCTTCTAAGATTGACTACGTTTCAATAAGGACAACACTCCCCTGCAGGCCCCTGTACGTTATGTGTTTGTACATGTTTTCGCTAATATGTCCCTTAATGGAGAGAGCTATATTCTACAGAGAATTATTCGATTCTATTTTTCTCTAAAAGAGAAACAAATTATGGGCTGTCTTCCATCGATCAAATTGTTATGCGGACTCCAATCTCCAACTTCCAACTATCTCAGGTCATAACTTCAATTTACACAGCTTTATAACTGTCTCTACCAGCGATACCTTAATAGTGCGCAATCAAGGGTTATAAACAATCCTAAGCCTTTCTACCAATTCTTTAACTACAAAAAAAAATCTGACGGTTTTCCTCCATCCCTCTCATACGAAAACATATCTTTAACCGATCCGCATACCATAGCCAACTTTTTTGCTACTTTTTTTAAGCAATCTTTTGCCGATAATTCTTTCGTAGCAGATCCCTCTTATTTCAAATACCTGCTTAACTTCCCCATTGGCTCCTCTATTTCGCAAAGTTTTGATCATACAGTAATAGAAAATAAATTACAACAACTTAAAGATGAATACTTACCCGAGCCAAATGGCCGTCCATCCGTATTTCTTGAAAAGTGTTCCTCAACACTTTCCCACCCCCTTTCAAATCTCTTCCAGTTATAGCTCTCTCAAGGTGAACTTCCACAGATATGGAAGACTTATTTCATAACACCGATACACAAAAAGGAATTAAAGATCGAAGTCACTATAGTAATTACCGTCCCATAGCCAAACTTTCACTTATACCCAAACTCCTAGAAAGCATTTAGTATGAAGCCTTAAGCTCCCAGTGCAAATCTCTTATTTCCCCTAATCAACATGCTCCCGAAAGGTATATCAACTACCACTGACCTCGTCGAATTCGTGTCCTCTGCTCTCTCAGCCTTAGAAAGTGGTAAAGAAGTTGACGTTATAACAACTGATTTCAGTAAGGCTTTTCACAAGATATCTCATAACCTAATCCTGTTCAAATTGTCC